>JAHHFK020002044.1:0-95201 GCA_024533555.2 Aedes koreicus | reverse complement strand
GATTCTCTCCACTTCAATTGCACCTCCTCTGCTGGAGCAAAGTTATTGCGGCATAATTATGTTGAAAATCATTTCCTATTAGTGTTATATGATCGATTTACAGCTAGTTCAGTTAGAAACCGTTCGGCGCAGCCAACTGGAGCAAACTTTCCCATGTCTGCTAGAGTGCAAGTACATATCGTTGGCAATGTAATAATCGACAGCCGTGTGCGCCAGATATTTTCTGTGCGTAGCATCTAGACACTGGTGTTTTTGGAAATGCTTCTAAACTATTTTTCCCTTTCTCATTCCGACACAGAATGTCGTTTAACAGTTGTACTGTCACGGAAGTAGATAGTAGGCGATGCTTCAGAGGGTTCGAATGAGAGGCGGCTGTTGGGACTCAACCGGAGTAGCTACCAGCGGATTCACGTCGGCAGCCCGAAGTACTTGTCGATCGGAACAATGCGCTTTCGGGCCACAGTACTAACTACTGCCGCAGTGCATACTTATGGCCGGTCCACTTGGCTGCCGAGAACACGTCGTCCAATGATCATGAACCTCATCTCTTTGAGATGTGCAACCAAGAATCCATGTTCTGTTACACATTTTATGCACAATTTATTGAGGTTTTCTTAAAAAATAATATTTTCGGTTACTTACGGACAAGAATAGCGTAAACAGCCGGGCACAAATTCCAATGAGCAATCAACTGTTGCAAATCCGAGTTGTGGTCCTCCTCTGTGAGATATGGAAGTGTGTTATTCAAAACGAGTTATAACATTATTTTACGCTTACCTTCGATATTATCCGGATCGTCTAGTGCATTTTGCTCAATAACTTCAAGTTTTTCCACGGTTTGCAATGAACTCATTTTGAATAGACTTGGAAAATCAAAAATTGACCGCACGGTACGGAAATCAACAAAAATTTGATTTAAACAAAATGGCGTACGTCAGGCGATATTTCTGAACTGCGAATTACTATGTTGTAGTAATTTTAAACGAAAGGTGTAGTCAGTTGAGATTTGTCGGTGCATGGCGCTTAATTTAACCATAAACATAGTAGAATTGGAATTGAATAATTAAAATAAATCAATGACAGTAGTGCACATAGTAAAAATTACCGCATATGTAGTATTTTGTGCTAACATCAGGATAGTTAATTTAACTATAAAATACTAGTCAGTTGGTCTACCTTCCGATTTTGGATCGGCATATGGTAAAATCTACAATAATATGGTTCAGTTGTCTACAAATTCTGTTATTTTGAACGCATATTGTCATAGTAAATTTAAACAGCAGTTTTATTGTGATATTTACTGGACGATTTTTTTCCGTGTATCAATCCTCTCGCTGCCCGTGGTTAACTCGGCTTGGCTTATCTTGTCTGGGTCCTACTTCCGCCCTCCTCTTTCAGCCCTCCGCCCTAGGCCGGCCGCAACCTCCCTTTTTAATTTTACAATTCCTATACTTACCTGACCGCTGCTTTTACTTTTTCCTTTAGTAATCTAGTCCCGTGGTTCCTGCGTTTAGTGTTTGTTATCGTTACTATACCGTTACTAAATAAATAATACTTCTGGCATCATTAATTTCTTGTTTATTTATTGGTAAATTTTACTTGCAAACTAATTCTGGAAAAATTACATATTCGAAGAAATATATAGCCTTTTTCCTACAGTATTGCCACATATCATCGCAACGTTGAATTTCAAATATCAAAACCTGGTTGGGGGACCACACGTAAAAGTAACAAAAAGTTTGCCTTACAAATATGAACTTGCATGACCGCTTGAAAAAAATATTTATGTTTTGTTTTTGAGCGTAATCTGCTGTTCTTGATTTCGTTCAATAAAAGAATCCTTTAACTGCAATAAAATTTCAATCATATCTGTTCGGTTTCGGGCAGAATAAGGACACTTCACCTCGACCGTAATTACGCCATGGCAATCGCATGTGAAAATTGCATCCGGTGATGCTCCCAGAACTGGATATTCGTCGTAAATCACCAATCCTGCCTGCGTCTTTTGCAAATTTTTGTGTAAATGTTGCACGGATTGAAACAATTGATCAACTGCTTTCTCTTCATGGATTTTACCATACTTTGTAGCTGCCGTTGAAAACTTCTGTTCATTAGGGTAACATTTTTTTTTTATAAGAGACAAAGAAGGTCGGCCCACTTGTGTGCTACACACATCTTTCATAATAGATGCTGTGATACGCCCGCTGCGGAATATGTTCCACCATTTGGAATCAGGATTGTGCAGCAGTAAGCATATCAATCTTTTTCAATAGGGCTGAATCACTTTTGAGGTTCCGAATATACGCAGATGCACGAGCTCTCAATTCAAGCACCGTACTGTTATCTGACGAGTCATAAAGTAATTGAAGGTTGTAGTCCATCAATTCTTCATTCACCTCTGTCTCATATACACAAGCCGCACAGATAAAGTTCATGTTTTCCTCACCGCAGAACAGACTGGTGGCAGCAACTTGTAACCCATCCATCTGAAGCTTGTTTAACAAGTCTAGACATCGATAATCACTGTTTATGGAGCTGACTTGTTTGGTGGGATAAGTTCTCTGGATCTTTCTGCCGAAGTCGATATCACGCACTTTCTTGTACAAATTATCACTGATACTGGCCGGGGTTTTTTTCCAGTATGCCGGTAAATCTGTTACAGACAACTGTAATAAAAAATTACATTTGCATTCAAAGTCAAAATACTGAATATAATGTGTACACCTACTTTCTTTTCGATTATTGAAGCTCGGATACCTTCCAATGCAAAAAGTGTTGCTCCGACATGACTGCAAGCTTCCAAAAGCCCGATTACGCAGTTGCAGTGTGCCGCGAGGATTCTACCGGTTTCACTGATCAGCATCCAAGGTGTGAGAGGCTTCTCATTAAGAGCGAATGAATGGCGAACACTTCCTTGCACTATAAAAATATCCTGCACTCCTCTGTCCTGAAACAGACTTTACCCACCCATTTTTATAATATAGAATGGCATCCATTCCCTTCGTGCAGTTTTTAGGTTCCCCAGTAAACGGATTGGGATCTACAACCATAAACTGATAGATACTGGCCGTCGTAATCGTCAAAGGAACTTCTGTGGGTGTAGTTTTTATTGTTGAAGGATTAACACCGTAGCACATTGCCACCTTTTGGCGATATCTTCGAGCAGCAGCTTCACAATCCTTAAAATAAATCAAATATATAAAAACAAAATTCGAAAAGCAAATTCAAATTGCTAACCATTTTTGTGTGACAGCGGTTTGTTTATTATTTTCAACCACCCAGATCTATGTATTAGTAAAATCGCCTACTAATACTAAACAGAGCAGAAACCACTATTGAATTGGGCAAAGTGCAAAGTTATTGCTCTGTATTGGTGCAACACTTATTTTTTTATCAAAATGTGGTCAATTAACCATATGTGCAATAAATGTATGGTCTTTAAGTGCAAAAGCTGAATAGATATTAATTATAGTGTACATGGATTGCATTAACTTGTCCTAGCAAAAATCAAAAAAGTATTTTTAAATACGTTTTATGTGAAAAAGGTGCATGGATTTTATTTTTTCATAAAAAGTTTAGTATTGGATTTTTTGTACTTTTCATGTAATAAAACGAAATGTGTGAATAAAGGAGGTTTTATTTGTACCATCATTAAAAACTTCATCACTTTTTTAGAAGCTATCGCGTTCAGCAGCTCTTCTGTGGGAATGGTAAAAATGCTCGGCAGATCTGAACTATTCACAATAAACACCGTTAACATGGCAAAGAAGAACATCTACAGTAATTTATTACCTTCGAAAATTCCGCTGGCAAACCAAGTACCTAAACCCCACCACCACGGTAAACATCACATTACTTCCACATTTTGAAGTTTTTCCTTCTTCTACACAGCAAAACAAATGTAATATACCACCAACGGAATTGATTCTAACGTATTAAAACTGATGAAATCAAAAAAATACGATGCACAATAACATCCACTTAGTGGAATATTACATCGGTCTTCAGATTACATCAGAAAAAAATACTAGTTGCATGAATGTAATAATCACATATTAAAAACATAAATATTACACAAAAACCAATGCGCATAAAGAACTCCGCAAAAAATCTTAAATCTAACACGATTTTGATGCTTTATCACATTTTGTTTTATGTAATATTTAATCTCACAACACTGCCAAACTTGTTCTTTTTTTTAGCGAATTCGTTTTCGATTCAGTTCCAAACTGGATCGGGTATCAAAATTGGGTTGGCTTTTTTTGTGTTAAACATCAGTGTATACGGTTTTATTTGTAACTCCTATCGGGTTGAGGTTTGCGCTGACAATAAGTTCGGGAATCGCAGGTTGGAACTAGTTCCAACCTAGGTTCAAAAACGAATTTGATATTTGTTTGTTCACAACCAGGGTTGCCACATGCACAGATTTATCTAGATTGACACAGATTTTTTTCATTTTTTTCATACAGATATCTGTATGTGAACATTACAGATTTTTGAGATAAACCAAGATTTTTAAGATTTTTGGCAATTGTCTTTCCACTCCAAAAACCTCAAATTCAAAATATGAGTATAGCTTAGGATTTTTATAAATACTACTTTCAGTATGATGTTTAGGCTTGAAGCAAAATAACACATTTGACACTGACACTACAGTGACAGATGGCAGTATGAAAGTCAGTTTGTGTGTGTGCCCTAAATGATACATTAATTTTTTGATTATATTATGTTTGATAATTTTTGAAGAAAATTTCATACAATTTCTCAAGATTCTCGGACATTCCTTTATATATTCCTTCTTGCGTTTCTATAGGTATTCTTTATACGTTTGTAGGCATTCCTCCAGGGATTCTTTCATGAGTTTCTTCTGACATTGCATCGGCAGTTTTTTCAAAACTTTCTTGTGATGCAATGTTTGGAGGAACCTCTGATCTTGTGAAGTTTTGTGATTTCAAAGGAATCAGTGGAGGACTCCTGAAAGAACTATGCAAAAACTAAACATTTCTTCTTGCAGTAGTTCTTGGAGAAAATCCTGATTTGTTGGAGAGATCTAAGAAGATTTTTTTCCATGAGCTCCGCAATCACATCTTTTGAATTCCTAACTTTTAAAAATTCGGAATCATTTTTCAAATTTTGTCTAGGATGCCTGCAAAGATTCTTACTTATTGTTCTCCTGATATTACCACAATATTTTTTCCAGGTATTCCGTTGGAGAAGTGTTTGTTTCAAAGTTGCGCAAGAGATTGTTCCAAAAATTTCGGCAGAATTTCTTGCAGTGATTTCTACAAAAATACTATTCTTCTAATGTAGAAGTATTGTTATGCATTCATGCAGAAGAATTTTGGGAATTTCGAATAATGTTCTCGATAGTTTTTTCTACTATATGAAGCATATTTATTTCGTACGTGATATTTTGTAATCTTTAATATAATCTTGCAGTGCGAAAACCTATACATATTTTGCGTAATTGATAAACAGTTGCAGATCGATGGCACCGATTACAAAAAAAAAATGGTTTGTGGGCTTTGGATCAGATGGAGCTTCGGTAATTATGGGTTCTGACCGATCCATCAAAAAGCTGCTGAAACGTGACTTTGCTCATTTGATGATTATCAAATGAACCTGCCACTTTTTGACCCTTTATGCAAGTAACGCATGCAAAAAACTGCCATTGTACCTGGAACAAATGATGCGATATATCTGCAGTTACTTGTCCTGCAGCCTCAAACAATCCAAAAAATCCCAGATGACACCGTTTTGCATCCGTCTGCCACTAGATGGCAATCGTTGGAGACAGTTGGAACGGTCTTCGGAGCTCGTGTTGTTCTTCTCGTTCTAATCAAACTGAGACAACAGTTTTATTGTTGTCATCTTAATGACCCGATGACGCTGCCATTTCTCTTCTTCTTAAGCTACATATTGTCTCTTATCATCAAAGCGAATCGAATCTTCCAGTCAAAAGCTATGGAATTCCTGAACATGTGCAATCAGCTGAAGTCTTGCTGGTGGAGCTCCTTGCAAATTTTTGTGTGGACCTAAAACACCTGATAGATTTGGGAGTTTCAGATTTCGAGAAACATCTTCGTAAAAAGTCGGAAATATATAACGGCGAAGATGCGCCCTTTGAAGGAGTTCAACTCGATTATTGAACAACATCCGAATTTCTTTGAAAGCGGTGAGGAACAGGCCATTGAAAATGATTTTCGTGAGCTGAGGACGATAACCATCTGCAAGGACAAGAGGTGGAAGAATCAGAAGACTTTGAAATTTGTTGAAGAAAACGTCTGATGGGAAGCTGGCTTTTCACTTGCTAAGAAAGTTCATTGCGAACTTTTTACTAATTCCGAATTCTTTACGGACGGACATCATGGAGGCCAAAGGAGGAAAGGAGGAGTTGATCAGCTAATATTAACACCAGAACTAAATTCTAAATTCAACAAATTAATGTACACGGGTCATAACAATAATTGATTGTTAATTCCGTTCCAATTTTGTTCACCTATCAAGGAACTTTAAGTAATCAAAACAAACACCCCATGATTCATTATCATGTCAAAACTGGTCTGTCAAGTGCAATGATCGATTTCACCCGAGAACATGAATCTTTCGTATACTGATCTGTTTTCCTTTTACAACACAAAATTTGAAGTAAGGATTTTTACCAAGATTTTTTTGCAGTCAAACACAGATAAAAAAGATTTTTTTGGCAAAAATTAAAGATGGAACGAAAAATAATGTGGCAACCCTGTTCACAACACCGAAAATTTTCTTCGTCGTCACGGCCGTTTTTTTCTTTCCTTTCGAACTTGTACAAGAAGAACTTTGCCACGCGCAGTCGTCAACTAGCAGTTTGTGAAAGATTTAGGATTAGAAGCTGATCGCCATTTGCTGCGTTATCTATTCTCTGGGGTAGATTTTTTCCAGTAGTCGATTGGAGGGACCGATGGAGACATTACCATCTCGGGGACATTCGAGGAATAATAGCAGTAGTAGCAGCACAACCACAAATACTATCAACAATAGCAACCAGCCGCTACCCACTGTCACAGCAAGTTCGATTGCTGTCGTCGGAATTGGTCGGATTAGTGACCAAACCGCAGTTGGTAGGGACGGTTTGCTTTGAGGTGGACAATCCGCTACCGCATCAAAGGACTTTAACACCGTCGATAGGTCTTGTAACCCGCATCGTAAAACCACTCAACTTCGCCAATACAGCAAACGCTTTCTCCGGAACTGTTGCAGCACATCCTATCGCTTATATCCAACGAAAAACACCTGGACTTCGGTTTATCGGACGTAATTTACGGCAGGTTTGTACAGCAGCTGTGTCGAGACTTCCCTCGGGATCGTGTGCCCTATCGAATCTTCGAACGTCCAAATTCGCAACTGTGGAAGGGTCCTGATATGCTCGTGTCACTGGTGTTCGTAATTGTTGGATTTCGTGAGTATCGAATTGCTGTAGGCGGCGATCTGCGTGAGATGTACCATGAGATGAAAATCATCATTCAAGATCGAAAATTCGAGATCCGGAACTGGGTTTCAAATTCACCGGAAGTACTCCAAAATCTCGGCGAGCAGAAACCAGTTTCCGCCGTCCACATAACGCAGGACAAAGCCACATCGCACGAACGCGTGCTGGGTCTAATCTGGGATACAGACTGTGACAAATTCTCTTTCTCCACACAGCACCGCCAAGAACATCTTCCATATCTTTGCGGAGAAAAACGGCCATCAAAACGGGCGGTGTTGAGCTGCGTCATGGGTTTCTTCGATCCGCTCGGCTATCTTTCTCCGTTCACGATTCACGGGAAGATCATCGTACAGCACTTATGGCGTAGTGGCTGCGACTGGGATGAAGCTATCAACGACGAATGCTGGGACATATGGAAGCGCTGGATTGCTATGCTACCGGAAGTGGAGAACATCCGTATTCCACGTTGTTACCTCGGAGATGCCTTATCGTCAGACGATTTTCGACTCGCATTCGCTGAAGATCGACCGATGCGTAATGTGGACAGATTCACGAACGGTGTGGAGTTGGATACGGTCTGACCAACATAAATATAAACAATTTGTTGCGTTTAGGATCGGTGAAATACTTGAACTAACACGGGCGACGGATTGGCGTTGGGTTCCAACTAAGCAAAATATCGCGGATATCTTAACGAAATGGCATAGGAGCAACGATTTGGAAAGCGATGGTGAATGGTTTATGGGTGCACCGTTCTTGTATGAACCTGAAGAACAATGGCCGACTTTGGAGGTGCCGATCGAGGAGACGTGCGAAGAAGCAAGAGGACTCATGACTTTCCATGGCGTAGTTGACGTGGACCGATGCTCGCGATGGACGACATTGCAGAGGGTGATGGCATGCGTTGTCAGATTCATCGACAACTGCAAACGCAAAGTAGCAGGGATGCCGGTAGTGACCTTGAAGGCAACGGACAACCAACAACGCCACATTATCGCACCAATACAGGTAGTACAGCGTCCACTCGAGCAAGATGAATTTCGGAGAGCGCAGATCTTTCTGTGGAAGCAAGCACAGTTTGAGGCCTTCCCAGATGAGATGAGCACACTCACCCAGAACCTAGACCAGCGATCGGGTGAAGTCTCAGCGACGGTGAAGAAAAGCAGCTGTCTCTACAAGCTGACACCGATTCTGGATCAAGATGGTGTGCTTCGTATGGGTGGTAGAATGGAGACATCAGAGGAGATGCCTTTCGACAAAAGGTTCCCCATCATCTTGCCGCGATTGCACGTGACTACGGAGAAGCTGATCCAGTCGTACCATGAGAAGTACGGGCACGCTAACCGTGAAACGGTAATGAACGAACTTCGGCAACGATTCTGGATTCCTAACGCGAGGACTGCGATTCGGAAAGCAACGAGTAAGTGTGTATGGTGTAAAGTACATCGATGTCAACCGCAGGTGCCCAGGATGGCGCCTCTTCCGGTGCAGCGAGTTACACCCTACCTACGACCATTTAGCTCGGTGGGTATCGATTACCTAGGTCCGATTGAAGCAACGGTGGGACGAAGAAAAGAGAAACGATGGGTAGCCGTGTTCACCTGTTTGGCTGTACGAGCGGTACACCTAGAAGTGGTGCCTAGCCTCTCAACACAATCCTGCTTGATGGCGATTCGTAGGTTTTGCTGTAAACGAGGCGTACCACGGGAGATTTTCTCGGACAACGCGACTTGTTTCGTAGGTGCCGACAACGAGCTCAATAAACTGAATAGTGAATGTGCGACTAGTGTCACGAGCGCAACTACAGCGTGGCACTTCAATCCACCGGCGGCGCCACACATGGGTGGCATATGGGAGCGGATGGTGAGAGCCGTGAAGGAAGCGATGAAGGCGCTAAATGATGGGCGAACATTGTCCGACGAGGTCCTGCATACTACGTTGGCGGAAGCAGAGGACATGATCAATTCAAGGCCATTAACGTACGTACCGCAGGACTCAGCTGAGCATGAAGCGATCACCCCGAATCATTTCCTTAGAGGGTCGGTGACGTCTGCAGATTTAGTAGTGCATCCAGTGGATTCTGCGGAAGCCTTGCGAGACTCACATAAGCGTTCCCAGGACCTGGCAAACAACATGTGGAAGAGATGGGTTAAGGAGTATCTGCCAACGATAAACCGACGATCGAAATGGTTCGAGGAGCAGAAACCTTTGCAGGTGAACGACCTAGTCTTCATTGTGGAAGGTAAGAACCGGAAGAGCTGGATGCGAGGCATTGTACAGGAGCTGCTTCCGGGACCAGACGGACGAGTTAGACAGGCATTGGTGCGGACGGCCTCAAAGGTATACCGGCGAGCTGTAGCTAACTTAGCGGTGATTGAGGTCTGAAGGTAAATCCGGGACCTCCAAAGGAACTACCGGATGTTACGTGCAGGGGAATGTTAACACCGCAGGGTAGCGAAACCCACACAGCGATGCGCGGCTAGCGTACCTACCTTTGCGCCTCCTTTGTATTGTCCGTCAGATCGATGAAAATCAAAACAAAAAAAAAACAAAATTGAAGAAAAGGAGATTTAGTCTATTGTAAAACAATTTCTATAAGTGCAGTGAATTGTATTATTATTGAAGGTGGAATTTAAATTTTGTACTGGGTTTTGGAATATTGATTGTTTCCATTCGAGTCATTCCACGGTTAAAAGTGACTGCATTTTGGTGTCCTGAAATAGGACATTTAGTTAATTGAAACGATTAAAATCGTGAATAGCGAGGAAACCGGCATACGGCCAGGAAAGTGAGTCGAGAAGAAAAAGGCATCGAGGACCATCGTATAGCGCACAAGAGGGTAAAAGTGGACTACTTCTTTTTCGAGAATGTTCGGATGTAGAACTATTTTTGAGCTGCAACAAATCAAGTGCTGCTAAAGAAAAATAGCTCCCCCCCCCCCTGTTCTACATCCGAACACTAACCCTTCTTACACTTCCTTGGGAGTATCCGAACAAAAACACAGATGAAACCAGTTTGATCCTGGACAGTTGATTCTATCAACATTGTAGTTATATTCGTGTTTTCATGTTATAACATGGTATGACCTCAAAGTGCGACGCTCCTAGGGTTTATCTCGAGTTTGTCGCACAAAAATTGCACCAACTGGGTAGAATAAGTGCGAGCGAGAGATACTGGGAAATCAATTAACCCATTCATCCCAATATGCTAGAGAAAAGAAGCCTAGAAACCAAAAAACGTAATTTCATTCAACCAGCAGCATTGGAATTGATAAAGCCCCCATGTAAAAGTATGGCCGACTGTCCAAAGCTGTTCCAAACGAACCGCCAAAACGCACTGAATAATTTATTGCTCGGTTGGAACGACAACAATTAAGTTTTGTTGTGAGAGTCGTCCATACTTTAACAGTAGGGCTTTAATAAAGAGAGCTTCCCGATCCATGTTGATTCATTCAGCTGAGGAGAGGGAACAAGCATAAGTAAAAAAAAAACATGCCTGTTGAAGGTTCTCGTTCGGTGTAATTAAGCTTTTAAACCTTTAATCATCTTTCCCTTTCTGGCTCATGCAGAAGAATGATGGGTTGTTTTGTGGTATCAAGGAGGTTTAAATAAAATCAATGGATAAACAGTTTTAAACAGATTTAAAATAAATATGTGTTTTCTATGTTGAAATAACAGAAAAAACGGAAGAATGCCTACTAACATCCATCACAGCCAAATGGCCTTCTATGATTGGCCAATGCTAGTTGATGATAATAACGGCAACAACCAAGATGAAGATCACGCGGGAAAGGGTGCACAGATCGGATATAAATATAACTTCGTAAGCCGCTCTCTTCACTTGTTTGGCGATTGTTAAGCGGGATACATCTCCCGATACCAGCACCCGATCAGCGAAAAGCAGCCTACCATCATCCGTCTATGAAACAACCGGGCCGAGGCTCATTTCTGAGCGCCCATCACCATCAGCACAAGCAGCAGCGAGGTAAAAAGTCAACCCGAGCGCCCATCATCATCCATTCAACAAAAGTACGCGCAGCAGCGAGGCCAAAGTTTTCCCGAGCGCCTACCATCATCCATCCACGAAACAGCCGGGCCGAGGCTCATTTCTGAGCGCCCATCACCATCAGCACGCGTGGCAGCGAGGCCAAAGTCAACCCGAGCGCCATCATCATCCATTCACAAAACAGCCGGGCCGAGGCTCATTTCTGAGCGCCCATAACCAACAGCACGCGCAGCAGCGAGTGAACCCGAGCGCCCATCATCATCATCATCACCATCATCCATTCACCAACAGCAAGCGCAGCAGCGTGGCAAAAAAATCAACCCGAGCGCCCATCATCATCCATTCAACAAAAGCACGAGCAGCAGCGAGGCCAAAGTCTTCCCGAGCGCCATCATCATCCATTCACAAGACAGCCGGGCCGAGGCTCATTTCTGAGCGCCCATCACCAACAGCACGCGCAGCAGCGAGTCAACCCGAGCGTCCATCATCATCTTCATCCATTCAACAAAAGCACGCGCAGCAGCGAGATCAAAGTCAACCCGAGCGCCCATCATCATCATCCATTCACGAAACAGCCGGGCCGAGGCTCAATTCTGAGCGCCCATAATCGTGCGTCCGTCAGAGCAACAGCGAGGGGTTTTAAGAGTTACCCTTGCTGTGCGCGTCAGTCGGCAGGCACATTTGAACATCCATCAAAGCGGGCTCAACTTCGGTGGAAATGGCTGAATGCAGCGACGATCGCGACAAAAAAAAAAACCAATACAAAAATTTTTAAACAATAAACTTTTCAGAAGCCCTCAAGAAAAATTTTTTGAAAGAATTGAAAGAGGCTCTCGACAAAAAACAATGCGCTTCGTGAACAAGTCTCGAGTTTGTCGGCAGAAAAAGATACGTGCCTGGAAAATGTGTTACCTCAGGTTCCCTGTGATTCAGCTCGTAATGACGGACTATTACTATCTACAATGAACAGTTGGTCATTGGGATCCCTCAACATACCGGAATGCAAACCTTCGGATGGTGAAAGCGAGATTGATAAAAGAGCTTTCGAGTACTGGAAGGACCTGCTGGTTTCATCACTGCATCTCATCCACGCTACTGATGAACATACAAAATACAGTGTGTTTAAAATTAAATCTGGACCTAAATTGCGGGAAATTTTCCAGACAACATCTTCGACACCAGGCATGCCAGATGAGAAAACAGCGCCATTTTCTAATGCCCTGGCTCGATTGGAGGAGTACTACGGATCCAGAACGTACACATTATCGCAACGAGGTAAGCTAATGCTGATGAGCCAAGGTTCTTCAGAAAGCAGCATTGGTTTTGTTCAACGGGTGGCTTCTGCAGCAAAGCTGTGTAGCTATAGTACTGACGAAGAAATTGAGGCTGTTGTAAGAGTGCTCACAAAAAGTGCCAGTGATGGGAGAGTTAGGGTTCTGGCCCATAGAAACTGGGTCAAGCAAGGTTCCATGAAGGACCTTATAGATCTGGTCCGAGATCGCGAGATTGAGAAAACCAATGAAGAGGAGTTTCAAAGAGCTCACGGCCGAGAAGAGGCATCATTGGTAGCACCAGTGTATCAAAGTTATCAGGGGTCTCACGACCACAAGGCACCATTCCACCAAAACCAACGAGAAAGAGGATTTCAACGCACACGACGTGGCAATGGAAGAGGAGGAAGAGGTTTTTCGAGAGGCAATCATCGTTCCCCTTCTAGTTCCAATTGCTGGAGGTGTGGAAGCATCTATCACCGCGGGACTGAATGTTTTGCAATCAGGAAAGAGTGTCGAGTTTGCCGTAAGGTTGGTCATATTGCCCGAGTTTGTACATCAAACCAAACGAATTATCGTGACCAAAGAAGACCATTGAAGCGTCGAGCTGAGGAAGAGGAGTCAGCCGTCGAAGGAAAAATTGCAGCCATCGAATTTCCGAAAGTTGAAATGGAAATGGAATCAAAGGTACATAATAATGATGAAGAACTTGAGTAGCATTATTCCTATATAAATATGATGTTTTTTTCTTCTTTCGACACAAACATTGAACTACTGGAACTTGAATAAATCTGAAATATGTTCAATAAATTTGCCTAAATCTAACTATTGTGTGTACTATTTTGCAGACAATTATCCAACAACCTCAAGTTGCTGAACTAAGTGTTCAAAAGGTACATCAAGTCCAGTTATCTTCCCAATCGTCAGGTCGTTTTATCTCATCTAATGAAAACGGCGCACTAATTAAAGCGAAAATTGCTGGGATTGGGATCGACTTTTTAATAGACTCTGTTCACAACACTGAAAATTTTCTTCGTCGTCACGGCCGTTTTTTCTTTCCTTTCGAACTTGTACAAGAAGAACTTTGCCACGCGCAGTCGTCAACTAGCAGTTTGTGAAAGATTTAGGATTAGAAGCTGATCGCCATTTGCTGCGTTATCTATTCTCTGGGGTAGATTTTTTCCAGTAGTCGATTGGAGGGACCGATGGAGACATTACCATCTCGGGGACATTCGAGGAATAATAGCAGTAGTAGCAGCACAACCACAAATACTATCAACAATAGCAACCAGCCGCTACCCACTGTCACAGCAAGTTCGATTGCTGTCGTCGGAATTGGTCGGATTAGTGACCAAACCGCAGTTGGTAGGGACGGTTTGCTTTGAGGTGGACAATCCGCTACCGCATCAAAGGACTTTAACACCGTCGATAGGTCTTGTAACCCGCATCGTAAAACCACTCAACTTCGCCAATACAGCAAACGCTTTCTCCGGAACTGTTGCAGCACATCCTATCGCTTATATCCAACGAAAAACACCTGGACTTCGGTTTATCGGACGTAATTTACGGCAGGTTTGTACAGCAGCTGTGTCGAGACTTCCCTCGGGATCGTGTGCCCTATCGAATCTTCGAACGTCCAAATTCGCAACTGTGGAAGGGTCCTGATATGCTCGTGTCACTGGTGTTCGTAATTGTTGGATTTCGTGAGTATCGAATTGCTGTAGGCGGCGATCTGCGTGAGATGTACCATGAGATGAAAATCATCATTCAAGATCGAAAATTCGAGATCCGGAACTGGGTTTCAAATTCACCGGAAGTACTCCAAAATCTCGGCGAGCAGAAACCAGTTTCCGCCGTCCACATAACGCAGGACAAAGCCACATCGCACGAACGCGTGCTGGGTCTAATCTGGGATACAGACTGTGACAAATTCTCTTTCTCCACACAGCACCGCCAAGAACATCTTCCATATCTTTGCGGAGAAAAACGGCCATCAAAACGGGCGGTGTTGAGCTGCGTCATGGGTTTCTTCGATCCGCTCAGCTATCTTTCTCCGTTCACGATTCACGGGAAGATCATCGTACAGCACTTATGGCGTAGTGGCTGCGACTGGGATGAAGCTATCAACGACGAATGCTGGGACATATGGAAGCGCTGGATTGCTATGCTACCGGAAGTGGAGAACATCCGTATTCCACGTTGTTACCTCGGAGATGCCTTATCGTCAGACGATTTTCGACTCGCATTCGCTGAAGATCGACCGATGCGTAATGTGGACAGATTCACGAACGGTGTGGAGTTGGATACGGTCTGACCAACATAAATATAAACAATTTGTTGCGTTTAGGATCGGTGAAATACTTGAACTAACACGGGCGACGGATTGGCGTTGGGTTCCAACTAAGCAAAATATCGCGGATATCTTAACGAAATGGCATAGGAGCAACGATTTGGAAAGCGATGGTGAATGGTTTATGGGTGCACCGTTCTTGTATGAACCTGAAGAACAATGGCCGACTTTGGAGGTGCCGATCGAGGAGACGTGCGAAGAAGCAAGAGGACTCATGACTTTCCATGGCGTAGTTGACGTGGACCGATGCTCGCGATGGACGACATTGCAGAGGGTGATGGCATGCGTTGTCAGATTCATCGACAACTGCAAACGCAAAGTAGCAGGGATGCCGGTAGTGACCTTGAAGGCAACGGACAACCAACAACGCCACATTATCGCACCAATACAGGTAGTACAGCGTCCACTCGAGCAAGATGAATTTCGGAGAGCGCAGATCTTTCTGTGGAAGCAAGCACAGTTTGAGGAGCCTTCCCAGATGAGATGAGCACACTCACCCAGAACCTAGACCAGCGATCGGGTGAAGTCTCAGCGACGGTGAAGAAAAGCAGCTGTCTCTACAAGCTGACACCGATTCTGGATCAAGATGGTGTGCTTCGTATGGGTGGTAGAATGGAGACATCAGAGGAGATGCCTTTCGACAAAAGGTTCCCCATCATCTTGCCGCGATTGCACGTGACTACGGAGAAGCTGATCCAGTCGTACCATGAGAAGTACGGGCACGCTAACCGTGAAACGGTAATGAACGAACTTCGGCAACGATTCTGGATTCCTAACGCGAGGACTGCGATTCGGAAAGCAACGAGTAAGTGTGTATGGTGTAAAGTACATCGATGTCAACCGCAGGTGCCCAGGATGGCGCCTCTTCCGGTGCAGCGGGTTACACACCTACGACCATTTAGCTCGGTGGGTATCGATTACCTAGGTCCGATTGAAGCAACGGTGGGACGAAGAAAAGAGAAACGATGGGTAGCCGTGTTCACCTGTTTGGCTGTACGAGCGGTACACCTAGAAGTGGTGCCTAGCCTCTCAACACAATCCTGCTTGATGGCGATTCGTAGGTTTTGCTGTAAACGAGGCGTACCACGGGAGATTTTCTCGGACAACGCGACTTGTTTCGTAGGTGCCGACAACGAGCTCAATAAACTGAATAGTGAATGTGCGACTAGTGTCACGAGCGCAACTACAGCGTGGCACTTCAATCCACCGGCGGCGCCACACATGGGTGGCATATGGGAGCGGATGGTGAGAGCCGTGAAGGAAGCGATGAAGGCGCTAAATGATGGGCGAACATTGTCCGACGAGGTCCTGCATACTACGTTGGCGGAAGCAGAGGACATGATCAATTCAAGGCCATTAACGTACGTACCGCAGGACTCAGCTGAGCATGAAGCGATCACTCTGGAATCATTTCCTTAGAGGGGTCGGTGACGTCTGCAGATTTAGTAGTGCATCCAGTGGATTCTGCGGAAGCCTTGCGAGACTCACGTAAGCGTTCCCAGGACCTGGCAAACAACATGTGGAAGAGATGGGTTAAGGAGTATCTGCCAACGATAAACCGACGATCGAAATGGTTCGAGGAGCAGAAACCTTTGCAGGTGAACGACCTAGTCTTCATTGTGGAAGGTAAGAACCGGAAGAGCTGGATGCGAGGCATTGTACAGGAGCTGCTTCCGGGACCAGACGGACGAGTTAGACAGGCATTGGTGCGGACGGCCTCAAAGGTATACCGGCGAGCTGTAGCTAGCATAGCGGTGATTGAGGTCGGAACGAAGGGTAAATCCGGGACGCTGGAAGGGAATTTGATGCAGGCGATGTTACGTGCAGGGGAATGTTAACACCGCAGGGTAGCGAAAACCCACACAGCGATGCGCGGCTAGCGTACCTACCTTTGCGCCTCCTTTGTATTGTCCGTCAGATCGGTGAAAATCAAAACAAAAAAAAACAAAATTGAAGAAAAGGAGATTTAGTCTATTGTAAAACAATTTCTATAAGTGCAGTGAATTGTATCATTATTGAAGGTGGAATTTAAATTTTGTACTGGGTTTTGGAATATTTATTGTAATTAGTTTATTGTCCATTCGAGTCATTCCACGGTTAAAAGTGACTGCATTTTGGTGTCCTGAAATAGGACATTTAGTTAAAATTGAAACGATTAAAATCGTGAATAGCGAGGAAACCGGCATACGGCCAGGAAAGTGAGTCGAGAAGAAAAAGGCATCGAGGACCATCGTATAGCGCACAAGAGGGTAAAAGTGGACTACTTCTTGTAGGTTACTGTAATTAAGATGATTGAATATTGATTAATTAAAAATATAAAATTTCAGTTTGAGCTGCCACAAATCAAGTGCTGCTACAGAAAAATAGTTCTACATCCGAACACTAACCCTTCTTACACTTCCTTGGGAGTATCCGAACAAAAACACAGATGAAACCAGTTTGATCCTGGACAGTTGATTCTATCAACATTGTAGTTATATTCGTGTTTTCATGTTATAACATGGTATGACCTCAAAGTGCGACGCTCCTAGGGTTTATCTCGAGTTTGTCGCACAAAATTGCACCAACTGGGTAGAATAAGTGCGAGCGAGAGATACTGGGAAATCAATTAACCCATTCATCCCAATATGCTAGAGAAAAGAAGCCTAGAAACCAAAAAACGTAATTTCATTCAACCAGCAGCATTGGAATTGATAAAGCCCCCATGTAAAAGTATGGCCGACTGTCCAAAGCTGTTCCAAACGAACCGCCAAAACGCACTGAATAATTTATTGCTCGGTTGGAACGACAACAATTAAGTTTTGTTGTGAGAGTCGTCCATACTTTAACAGTAGGGCTTTAATAAAGAGAGCTTCCCGATCCATGTTGATTCATTCAGCTGAGGAGAGGGAACAAGCATAAGTAAAAAAAAACATGCCTATTGAAGGTTCTCGTTCGGTGTAATTAAGCTTTTGAACTTTTAATCATCTTTCCCTTTCTGGCTCATGCGGAAAGAATGATGGGTTGTTTTCCTCCAAACGATTTTTCTTCCTACTAGCACTCCCTTTGATCTTAATGGCGCTGTAGTGTGGGTGCGTTAAACGTCTAATTAGGCTTAGTGACCTTGAACGAACGAACTCGTACTCAACGCGTACTCAGAAATGTCACGTTCAACTCTAGAAGAATGATGTAGAGAACATAAAAGTGCAATAAAAGCTCAATTTAATCAAAAACCGAGCTCGCATTGTTATTTACAAATCGAGCTTAGACTTACTGGGACACCCTATAGCTGTGTAGTGATTGTGAACCGACTATAATTCTATGTTTTATGTTCAAACTGCCTATTGCCATAGTTGCTTTTACTTTTACTGGCCCTCTTCTCGTGTCCATCCCTTTGCTTCGGGAAAACAGCAAGTGGAGAAAATTACGATTGAAATATTTGTTCAACTTTACGTTATTGCGCGTCCGCATTGAATTAACAATAGAGAATCCAAAATATATTTTCTTCCGTTAAATTAACAAAAACGCCTAAGATGGAAGATAACGTAAATGCAAGGAAGTAGTACAAGTGCTTACAAGTCCTTCTCTAGCATTGTCAAACATCATACCCGGAGAGGACTACCGGTCTTATCAGCTTCTTTTACATGGTACACCTTAATACGTTGGTGAGGTTTACTTGTTTTCTGGGTCTCGTGGAGTACTTCACCGAATTTCACTGCTACATTTGTGACTCAGACGTCACCAATGTGGTGAAATGCACAAATTCATCCATCACTCAATTCCGTCGATTGTCACAGTTGCAGGCTCTATAACGCTGGGTTCCCCTGCCAACAGATACTTGGTCTTCGACGTATTCACCATTACGTTTTAGCTCGGTGTACTAATCAGCAACCGCATGGAACGACCTTCCGACAATGTTCACGTCGTCAGCAAAACAAATGAACATTTACGTAACTAGAAAATGAGAAGAATGATTAGTAATTTCCAGGAGTTTTTCTTCTCATTTTCTAGTTACAGGTATTCCACTACGTCGTGAATTTTGTGGTTGGGTGCTCTAACGAACCAGTTTGCTTCCAGGTGGTCCATTGTAAGCCGCTGTTGTTGAACCACCGCCCGCCAAGTCCAACGCCAACTCTCAAAATCGTTCGCTTGGGATGACTGATTTGAAGCCGTCGCTACCACTTTTGCTGCTGTTACGGTACACCCGTTTACCACGACGATCGGCTGTGAAATCCAATTGCTGGTCGGACACCGTTGTTTGAGAGAGCGGATCTTGTCGACAAAATTATTATTCTTAAGGTCCACAAGTCTGGCCTTAATAATTTTCGTCACTCAATTACAGTGACTTTATAGCGTTCACAAACTAGTTCGCTGGTATTGCCTTCGGATGGCGTTTCGCAATTGTATTAAATCTTTAGTAGGTCTATCAATGGGTACAGAGTTGCTCACCTGATCAATCACCACATGTTGCTCCCGGGCCTGGGAGATCGCTTGCTCGATGTTCTGCAGCTGCCGTTCGATGTCATCAATCGACTCAAGGTGCATGTTGAAGTCGATATTGTCGTCAACGTGTAGTCGGAACCTCTACCAACTGGTGCGATGGTAGTTTCGTCTGGTGATTCGATGCCGGTTGACCGAGGAGCCAACTTCGGCCACCACCGGATAGTGGTCCGAGCTCAGCTCCTGGTGTACGATCGGCTGGGCGATGTTGTTTCCCATGTTGGTGAGGAAGATGTCGATTGTTGAATGAACCCCGGATCTGCTCAACCGGGTGGGAGTATCCGGGCCCAGGACGATGTAATGGCCCTCTTACAGGTCTTCCTGCAGAATTTTAGGTCGTCGGCGATGATAAATTGCCCCTGCCTCCGAGTTAGCTTGCGAATGTCATTCCGTAGGACCGTTGTTGTTCCGTTAGCGGTGCTGGCTTGCTTGGGACAATAGGCCGCGATGATGGTGATAGGGCCGACGGCAGTTTAGACCTCGATTCCGATGGCTTCGATGGACTGCAGCTGAAAACTTGGAAGCAGATGGCAGTTGATGTTGTAGCGCAGGGCGATCGCAACTCCTCCTCCACTAGAGCCGCTACGATCAAGTCGCACAATCAGGTATCCTGGGATGAAAACGCTGTGTTCCGGCTTGAGATGTGTCTCTGTGCCGATGGTGATGTCGATGACCTTCCTGTTAAGGAAGTCACCGAGCTCAATTGTTTTGTTCTGGATGGAACAAGCATTCCAATTGAGGATGTTGATAGTGCGATTATGGTCCATATTTGAAAATAAATTTCATCGTCACTGTTGGCACAGAAACTGGCAAGCTGGCAACCCTGCCCACCGACGTTTATGATGCGAGGGCATCAGATGTCAAAGCGTCGCTGCAGAACGCAATGACGGATGTCATAGCGTGCGGGACGACCTGTATGTAGGTGTTTCCGGGTTTTTATTGAGAGTGGAAAGAAAAGATAGTTAGAGAAGCCGATGTGAAAATTGTAGATTGTAAAACGGAAAATTCCTGAAAAATAGTAATAGTGAAATAAAAGAAAGTAGATTAAAAGAAGAAGACAGGTGAATATTTAATTGTTACATCCACTAAGTTTCGGTCGAGTTGAGAATAACTTAAAACGGAGTCGTAACGCAGGTTAGTTGAGGTTAACAATGAACCAAAACCACGTTCAACCATAGTCTATACATCGTAGGGTCCGAGTTTGAAACTAGTCCGTCCGCTGATCCGTGTAACCTGAAAGAAGAAAAGTAAGATTAGAAAATAATACCTAGAAATTATCACTAATGAAAACATGAACTTCGGTCCTGCAGTGCTTGAAGCCACAATCGGCGTAGGGTGCGCTCGAAATAAAGGCCCACCGAATTGTAAGACCAATGATTATAAATTAATTGAATTTTGTACTTACCAAATGGATACATTTCAGTTGAAGCAATTATATACCGCTATCAGAACCGGATCACCTTTTATTTACGCCCCCTACCCGCCCGTTGACAAACCTTCAAAATTCGTGGTATCATGGATGGACAGAATGAGGATCGCTCTGCAGGGGAACAACCGGAGCCAAGCTGCGTGGCTTGTCTGCGACCGGATGACGTGGAGGACATGGTCCAGTGCGATCATTGCGACGCGTGGAGCCATTATACGTGCGCTGGAGTAGATGAGAACATCGCCAACCATTCTTGGGTATGCGGCCACTGTACCGGCCGGCAAAACGACGATGCTATCACAACCCATAGCGCATCAAGTCGCTGCAGTTCGTCGTCAGTTTTCTCCGTCTGCTTGAGTCAGCTAGTGGAACGACAGCAACTCGAGCGCGCCCGTATAGAAATAGAGCTACAGCACCGCCATTTGGATGAGCAGCAGAAACTGATTGACAGAGTGCTCGATGGAGCTGATGCGAAAAGCAATCGCAGTGGTGGTTTATCCGGCGAAGCGGTCAATGTTTTGACTTCGCCATCATCCAACAAGCGTCTCACAACGCCACCTCCTCCCGGTGCTCCTCTAGTGCCGATTTCCCGTCGGTCGATGCCAATGACTGATACGCCGCGGACTACCGCGCCGATTATGTTTTGGATACCTCTTTCGGCGCTCGAACCGAGTGCCGTTGAAGCTCTGAAGCACAAAAAGGATCCACAAGTGGCTATGAAGGAACTCAAGAAAAGGGTTGAGCAGTGCGAGCAGCGCGCCAACCCAACACCCGATCAACTCGCCGATCTCCATACTCTACTGGAAATGTGTCGAAAGCTTCTTGAAGGTTTCCAGGCCGGAAAGCATTCCTTCGAACCAAGCCAACAAGCGGTGCAAGTTCAGCTAACAAAGACGGTGGAAACATCATGCATGCAGAAACCTACCGGAACAATTCCGAAAGCAAGTCGGACATTGCCAACGATTCCAGACGAATCCGGAGCAGTCGGAGGAGTCATTCAGCCGGATCATATCTGGTCACTCAGGGTACCGGTAAGCCAAACGGGCTAATTTGCGGTAAGTCAACCGAACATTTCGCTGCGCCCGAAACAGATGAAACCCCCAGGTAAGCGTCAAGCCTTGAGTAAATACAATGAAGATCCAAACCAACATACCATTAAGTATTGCCCCACGACCAACATTCCTACTTCCCGAGAGCAGCTGCGAAACGACGCGCGCCCGGAAGAAATACACATTCCTCCAATTTTCCCACAGGAGCAGCTGCGACATTCACTCACGCACTCCCGTAACGACAGCTCGTTCAATTTTGTACGCGAACTAAATTCAACCAGATTGCAATCGAGAAACCCTCCCTCTCGAGAGGTTGAATCGTCTCAGACCCCTCGTCAGTCAGAACGTGCTCAACAAGACCAAGTGTTTCCCAACTACGAAACAGTACGTCCCAGGCAGCAGCAGCTAGCAGCAAGGCAGTCCCTGGCTAAGGAACTTCCCAGATTCTCCGGCGACCCCGCTGATTGGCCGATTTTCATCTCCAGCTACCGTTACACATCCGAAGCTCGTGGATTCACGGACGGGGAGAACATGATCCGCTTACAGCGATGCTTGTCGGGAGCCGCGCTCGAAACAGTACGTAGTCGATTGGTGCTACCTGCATCAGTACCACAGGTGATCGAGACCCTCCGAATGCGATTCGGACGACCGGAGTTACTGATCAATGCCTTACTTCGGAAGGTGCGTGAAATTCCAGCCCCAAGATCGGACAAACTCGAAGGGCTTATCGACTTTGGCATGGCAGTACAAGCGTTGTGCGACCATATCGAGGCTGCAAAAGAACGCGCCCATCTCTCGAACCCAGCGCTACTCCTGGAGCTAGTGGCAAAGCTTCCCGCGGACCAACGGATGATGTGGGCAGGTTACAAACGGGGATTTCAACATGTGGATCTCAAGACCTTCGGCGAGTATATGGCGGCGGGGGTGCAAGACGCGACAAGTGTAGTGGCCTTCGAACCGGAGGTGAAACGCAGCGGTGCACGTGACCGTCAGAAGAATAAGGGATTCGTGAACTCGCATGATAATGAAACATCGGAGGAAACAGTAAAATCATCGTACAAGCCGAAGGAGGCGCCGAAACAGCCTGACTGCGCACATTGCAAAAGAGGTGGCCACCGAGTGCGTGATTGTCAAGCATTTAAGGAGCTACACGTCGACGATCGCTGGAAGCCACGGACGACGTGTGTGCCGATGACGAAAAACCTGTGACATCGACGGATGCCAATACCGCCACCATCCGCTTCTGCACTCAGCCAAGGGTCCTCAAAGGTCTTCGGAAACCGCGGTTCAGGTGGCAGAGAATCACACCCATCGCCACCCAACCTCTGGAACGCTATTCCGGATTGTTCCGGTGACACTGCACGGTGCGAACGGTTCAATCGATACGTTCGCCTTCCTCGACGAAGGTTCAGATTTGACCCTGGTGGATAATGATCTGGTGTCCTCGCTAGGTGTAAAGGGTACGCCACTGCCACTATGCCTCCGGTGGACCGGAAATACCTCACGAGTGGAAAAGAGCTCGCAGCAGATAACAATCGAGATTACGGGACTCGGACAAGAGAAACGGTACAAGCTGCTGAATGCGAGAACCGTTAACAACCTTGGACTACCCGCTCAAAGCTTCCAAGTGGATGAACCCGGAAGCAGCACAGACACCTGAAGGGGATCCCTATCTCCAGTTACCAGAATGCGGTGCCCAAGATTCTAATCGGTGTGGACAACTTGCGGCTAGCATTACCGCTGTACGAGAAGGTGATGGAACAGTACCAGTGGCAGTAAAGACCAGAATGGGGTGGTGCGTTTATGGTCCACGAGGGAGCAGTAAGCAAGAATCCTACAGCTTCCACGTGTGCGAGTGTTCCCGCGATGAGGAACTTCACGAAGCGGTGAAGAAATTCTACGACGTTGAAGAAACGGGTTTAAAGCCAGCGGAATCGTCAATGGCGAAGGAAGATGTGCGAGCGCTAGCCATCCTGGAAGCTACGACCCGGCTAGTGGGGAATCGGTTCGAGACCGGGCTGATTTGGCGACATGATCAAGTGGAATTCCCGGACAGCTATTACATGGCGATACGTCGTCTCGAGTGCCTTGAACGCAGAATGGAGCGCGACCCAGCGCTGAAAGAAAATCTACACCGACAAATCGGGGAATACGAAAGAAAAGGCTCTGCGCACAAGATCACGATCACGTAGATGGAAGCAGCAGATTCTAAGAGAGTTTGGTACCTCCCAGTCGGAGTAGTGATAAACCCCAAGAAACCGGGAAAAGTTCGAGTCATATGGGACGCAGCGGCCAAAGTCAACGGCGTATCGCTGAACAGGCCAGGATCAGCTAACATCTCTCCCAGCTATTCTCTTCCGCTTTAGATTGTATGGGGTGGCCGTTACTTCAGATATTCAGGAAATGTTCCATCAAATCCGAATCCGACCAGAAGATAGGGACTCTCAGCGATGTAGCCACGTTCGGGAGCACTTGTTCACCAGCAACGGCGCAATTCGTAAAAAACCAGAATGCTGAGTTACACAGTGAGCTCTACCCGGAGGCAGCAAAAGCAATCGTTGACGATCACTACGTCGACGATTACTTGACAAGTTTTGGCTCATGGGAGCAGGCAGCAAAGGTGGCACGCGATGTACGATTGATGCACGGCAACGGCGGCTTCAAGTTACACAACTGGCGGTCGAATAGTGGCGAGGTCCTAAGGAATGCTGGGTGAGGTACAGCTTGAATCGGACAAGCAGATAAATTTTATCGACGGTGTGAAAACCGAAAGAGTCCTTGGAATACTGTGGAGTCCGTCGAACGACGAGCTGAGCTTCTCCACACAAATCAGCGAAGAAGTCCAAACAGTGATCCGAACTGCTACGAGACCAACGAAGAGGCAAGTGTTGCGGTGCGTGATGACTCTGTTCGACCCTTTAGGGCTGCTCTCGCCATTCACAATACACGGAAAGGTTTTGATCCAAGACTTGTGGCGAGCAGGCACTGCGTGGGATGAGCAATTCAGCGAGGACATCTACGGAAAGTGGCACAAATTGGTGCAGATGATAGATTACATTGCACAGATACGAATTCCGCGGTGTTACTTCCACAACGCTGATCAGAACACCTACCACAACTCAGAGCTCCATGTTTTCGTCGACGCAAGTGAGATAGCGTATTCTTGCGCGATTTATATACGTACGCTTGAAATGGGTGGAGACTCGCAGTATTGTCTAATCGCGGCTAAATCAAAGGTCGCCCCACTGAGGCCTTGGTCAATTCCTCGACTCGAGTTGCAAGGCTGTCTTTTGGATATACGATGGGCGAAGTTTGTCAAAGCAGAGCTCAATAATCCCATATCCAAGACGGTGTTCTGGACAGATTCCAGAACGGCATTGGCCTGGATCAAATCCCTAGACCCTAGAAATTATCGACAGTTCGTCTTATTCAGAGTAGGAGAAATTTTGGAACAAACAACCTCGAGCGAGTGGCGATGGGTACCGTCGAAGGCCAATCCAGCGGACGAAGCTACCAAGTGGGGTAGTGGGCCATACTTCGACCGCAATAGCAAGTGGTTCCAGGGACCCAATTTTCTACGACATCCGGAGATTGAATGGCCTCTTCCGAGAGACCCAGTGTCCGCTACCAGCGAAGAAATGCGTGCAGCGATCTTTCACCACCGCCCTTTCGAACCCCCGATAGATTTTGCCCGGTTCTCTTCATGGAGTCGACTACTACGAGCAATAGCATACGCGCTTCGATTCCTGAACAATTCGACCAAGGAGAGGCCGGTGCGCTCAGGGCAGTTATCGCAAACTGAACTGCAACTAGCAGAAGAAACCATCTTCAAAGCGGTACAACGTGAAACGTACCCAGATGAGGTCGCTGCGCTCACCGACAAAGCACCTAACGAGAGCGGGCAGGAGATCATCGGAAAACATAGCACAATTTTCCAACTGATGCCGATGCTGGATAACAGTGGCCTTCTGCGCGAGAGAGGTCGGATCGGTTCTGCCAAAGAAGTAGGGTATATAGTTCGCCACCCCATTATCCTCCCGAGAAAACATCGAGTTACGGAGCTGCTGGTACTAGATCTCCATCAACGATGCCAGAACGGAAATTCTGAAACGGTGGTGAATGAGATTCGCCAGTTCTACAATATCCCAAGACTTCGATCGGTTGTCAAGAAAGTTAGCCGAGACTGCGTGCTGTGTAAAATCCGCCGGGCCAGGCCAGCAATTCCACCGATGGCACCGCTTCCTCCGGCGCACCTAGCCCACCACGAACGTGCCTTCACTTACACCGGGGTAGATTACTTCGAGCCACTGATGGTGAAGCTGGGACGGTCCACCGTGAAGCGGTGGATCGCATTGTTCACCTGCCTAACAGTGCGCGCCGTTCACCTTGAAGTCACGTACTCATTGTCGACTGAATCCTGCATCTCCTGTGTCCGTCGATTCGTGGGCCGCCGAGGTCCACCCGCTGAGTTCTTCAGCGACAACGGGGCGAATTTCCAGGGGACCGATCGAGTGCTGCGATATCAAATAAGCCAGGGACTATCGTCAACGTTCACCACCACCAACACCAAGTGGAACTTTATTCCGCCGGGAGCACCACACATGGGCGGAGCGTGGGAGCGTTTGGTTCAATCAGTGAAGGCAGCCATGCAGGAAGCATATTCGGAGGGAAAACTTGACGACGAGGGGCTGCAGACGCTGGTCGTGGAGGCAGATAGATTGGTAAACTCAAGGCCTCTGACGTATTTGCCACTTGAAGCGGAGGAGTCAGAAGCGATTACGCCGAATCACTTTTTGCTGCTGAGCTCAAACGGGATGAAACGACGTGGAGAGGGAACAGTAGCAGCAGTCCAAGCACAGTCTGGAGAACTAGTCCGCTGACAAATCTTGGGGAGATCATGGGAGCTAATTCAGCGGCAGCTGGACATGTTCTGGAAACGATGACTGGTAGAGTACCTACCAGTGATCCGTCAGCAATCGAAGTGGTTCGAGGAGGCTCGAATGTTAGAAGCAGGGGATTTGGTCATGGTAGCTGAACCCACGAGGCGAAATGGATGGGAACGCGGAAGGATCGTCCGTACTGTCCCAAGCCCGGATGGTCGACTCCGACAGGCGGTTGTGCAGATGGGGACGAAAACTTTGGTTTGACCGGTGTCACGATTAGCGCTGCTTGACCTTAGAGACTATAGTGAGGCTCCGGTGGACTCCGGATCACAACCGGGGGAGACTGTTGGCACAGAAACCGGCAAGCTGGCAACCCTGCCCACCGACGTTTATGATGCGAGGGCATCAGATGTCAAAGCGTCGCTGCAGAACGCAATGACGGATGTCATAGCATGCGGGACGACCTGTATGTAGGTGTTTCCGGGTTTTTATTGAGAGTGGAAAGAAAAGATAGTTAGAGAAGCCGATGTGAAAATTGTAGATTGTAAAACGGAAAATTCCTGAAAAATAGTAATAGTGAAATAAAAGAAAGTAGATTAAAAGAAGAAGACAGGTGAATTTTTAATTGTTACATCCACTAAGTTTCGGTCGAGTTGAGAATAACTTAAAACGGAGTCGTAACGCAGGTTAGTTGAGGTTAACAATGAACCAAAACCACGTTCAACCATAGTCTATACATCGTAGGGTCCGAGTTTTAGGCTAGTTCGTCCGCTGATCCGTGTAACCTGAAAGAAGAAAAGTAAGATTAGAAAATAATACCTAGAAATTATCACTAATGAAAACATGAACTTCGGTCCTGCAGTGCTTGAAGCCACAATCGGCGTAGGGTGCGTTCGAAATAAAGGCCCACCGAATTGTAAGACCAATGATTATAAATTAATTGAATTTTGTACTTACCAAATGGATACATTTCAGTTGAAGCAATTATATACCGCTATCAGAACCGGATCACCTTTTATTTACGCCCACTACCCGCCCGTTGACAGTCACGGATGTGGCGGTTTTGAGCTGTTCCTCCTTCGAGCGGCAAGAACGTAGTTGGCGATAGAGCTCTTGGACGAACTCGACCATTTGCTCCGTATGATAGAGCACCAGCCTGGAGGAGGAACTGGCATGAGGGCGGCGGCGGCTGCCGCGAATCGTTGCTGAGCGGATGCTGACGGGCGGTTGGCATGGCGGGCATTTAATTGCAACGGTGGTAGATTTGGCACTTGGTAGCGAAGCGTTGGGAAATTTTCCTCGTCGATCCGTGAGGTAGGATCAACAACAGGATCAATATCCAACTAGCGATTTGAAATTGGTTCACTGTTGTAGAACCCCTTGGTCCGAAGTACACCTTGAAGCCAGCACCTAACTATACATATTTGCGCCTTTGTTTTGATTTGCTGTGTTATTTTGACAGAATATTCATTATTAGGGGCGTATTATTTAGCTTGGGACCGATGTGCTAGTACTGACTGAGCCAAGAAAAAACTCGTATTTGTTCGGGACCTACTGGTCTTAGAGTTAGTCTATGGTAGGACTACGTTGGCCAGGTCGGGACTTGGTGGACGCCTGCTTGCGGATCGCCAGAAACTCCGCACGTTTGGGACAGGTTCGATTGCTGCCTTCATCATTATCGCCACAGTTGGCGCACTTTGGAGGGACATTTTCGTCCATCGGGGCACAATCCTTGGTAACGTGTGCTCCGGCACACTTACCACACCGGTAAAAAACAAACTTTGTATCGAGAGCGAAAAACACGACCGAACGTGTCGCTTGTTCAACCTGGAATGATGAACCTGAACAAACACAGGTAGCTCATATTTAAAGCTATGCGTTGCCTTGGTTTTGTTTATTCTTCCAAAATCAGAAAATGTTTTACATATAGCTTACTACAATTTTTATTTCATTTCACGCTAAAGTCATTATACCTATATTGAATTATTATACTAAAATCTTGCAAATCATTTTATCATTTATTTACACATACTCTTTATACTACACACTAAACAGCTCACACTCTCCAGGAACATTTACGTGTTTCAAACGAGTCCAATAACGCACTGTACACCATCCATCATAACCTTGGTCAGTCTAGTCAGTATCCCGGGAAACCGATCTCGTCCATAATCTTCAGTAGCTCGTCACGATCAATAGTATCATATGCAGCCTTGAAATCGATGAATAGGTAATGCGTAAGGGCTAGATATTCGCGGCACCTTTGAAGGATCTACCGTACCGTAGATTTGGTTCGTTGTCAATTGCCCGTCCACAAAACCGGCGTTTCCTACAAATCTGCAAAATAAAAACTCGATGGATTTCCTGAAAATTTATCACTTGTGTCAATCCCTGCTCTGTGTCCCAAAGATCGGATGACATACATGAGTCGATTTTTCAGTTTTAAGCTGAAAAAAAAAAACTTCTCAACAATCTTTCCCTTTCAAATCCTCTTATTGTTGTATAATTGACAATTTGTGAACGGAAGAGGAAGGAACTGGCATAACAATATGGTTACAACATTATGGTGTTAAAAGCTTATTAAGTTCTCACTCACTTCAAACAATGCACATTTCATCATTTTTTTTTTTTTGAAGTTTCTTTCAACGATAAATTCGCTAGTAGGTGTTTTTAATTAGTTGAAACTGTATTTCGATATCAGGATTATTATCTCCGTAAATTTTTGTTGTTTAATACAATTTGAAGAGCTACTATAAATGTCGCTGCGATTTTCTTTTTCTTTTTCGTTTTACCTTACTAACACAAGTTCAGTTGTTTACTTTCGGCATTGGTATCGCAATTCTCCATTTTCCCCTTGATTTAATCCGGCATGCTCGCTGGTAAGATGGTTCCTACTAGTATGATGGTGGTTTTAACTTAACAACTCCGTCGGATCACTAAAATAAAACTAGTAATCTGACGAAGCCGCAGCTGGGCTTAGGCATTTGTTTAATCCCGGCATAAATTGGTTTAAAAGCTAACACAAAAGCAACTTTTTTAACCGCTGAACGTGGACATGAAGCTGGTGACAATGTTCTTCATCTTGGCTTCGGTCTCATCCGAGATCTTACCTTCGGTAGCGATCTGGCTCAGAAGAGCCTTCTCGTTAGTCTTGACATGGGCCAAGAACTCTCGCTCGAAAGCAGTGATCTTGCTGGGATCCATTTTGTCCAGATAACCTCGGACACCGCAGTAGATAACGGCAACCTGTTCTTCGATGGCCATTGGAACGTACTGACCCTGCTTCAGCAGTTCTGTCAGACGAACACCACGGTTCAGAAGTTGCTGGGTGGCAGCATCCAGATCGGAACCGAACTGAGCGAAAGCAGCAACCTCACGGTACTGCGCCAACTCCAGCTTCATGGAACCGGCAACCTGCTTCATGGCCTTGGTCTGGGCAGCAGATCCGACACGGGATACAGACAAACCGACGTTAATGGCCGGTCGGATACCCTTGTAGAACAATTCAGTTTCCAAGAAGATCTGTCCGTCAGTGATGGAAATGACATTGGTTGGAATGTAGGCGGACACATCACCAGCCTGGGTCTCAATGACTGGAAGGGCAGTCAGAGAACCACCTCCCAAAGTTGGGTTCATCTTAGCGGCACGCTCCAGCAGACGCGAATGCAGGTAGAATACATCACCAGGGTAGGCTTCACGACCTGGGGGACGACGCAGCAGCAGAGACATCTGACGGTAGGCGACGGCCTGCTTGGACAAATCGTCATAGATGATCAAAGCGTGCTTTCCGTTGTCACGGAAGAACTCTCCCATGGCGCAACCGGAGTACGGTGCCAAATACTGCAGAGGGGCAGCATCGGAAGCGGTAGCCGAGACAATGATGGTGTAGTTGATGGCACCAGCATCAGTCAGACGCTTCACGATCTGAGCGACAGTGGAACGCTTTTGACCGATGGCAACGTAGATACAGTACAGTTTCTTCGACTCATCCGTACCGTTGTTGAAACGTTGCTGGTTAATGATGGTATCGATAGCCAGAGCGGTTTTTCTGAAGAAATAATGCAAAATGTATGATTAGTAGGGTGCGATACATTTGGCGAACCGCAAGCTGTAACATACCCAGTCTGTCTGTCACCGATAATCAGCTCACGCTGTCCACGACCAATTGGTACCAGCGAATCGACGGCCTTGATACCGGTCTGCATAGGTTCACGCACAGACACACGTGGGATGATACCAGGGGCCTTGATACCAACACGGAAGCGCTGGTTGGTCTTGATTTCGCCCTTGCCATCAATAGCATTACCCAGGGCATCGACAACACGACCGAGAAGCTCATCACCGACTGGAACGTCGACAATAGCGCCAGTACGCTTAACAATGTCACCTTCCTTGATCAGCTTGTCGTTACCGAAGACGACAACACCGACGTTGTCGGGTTCCAAGTTAAGGGCCATACCCTGAAATTGTAGAAAAGTTGTACTTGAATGTAGGGTTAGTTAATCAAGACTTAATCCGAATTTACCTTGAGACCGGAGGAGAATTCCACCATCTCATCAGCCTGGATGTTCTTCAGACCGTACACACGGGCGATACCGTCACCGATGCTCAACACGCGTCCAGTTTCCTCTAAATCAGCCTTCGGGGCCGATCCGAGAATTCTTTCCTCCAGTATGGAAGAGATCTCCGCACCACGGTTAGCAGTGGAAACATGGAGATTGCGGGCAGCAACCGTCACAGCTGGCACGGCGATCTTAGCGATCTGCAAATAATTAGAAAATGAAAAAAAAATAATTAGGTTGTGAAATATTCTAATCTTTAGATTGTGCAATATATTATAACAGATAACTTATATAAAAATTGTTTTTAGTGATCATACATCCGATTTTCAGATTTCTGAGAGCGATCGAGAATGTCACTCCATTTTAGAGTTATGTAATATACAGAATTGACGTAAATAAAACATTTTTGTTTTCTAAAATATATCATTTTTACACATATTCTTCTCGCGTTACATAAATGGTTCACTGTTGCTACAGCATAGCACAAATCATTCAAAGAATGTAGCACTTAGCTATAACAAAAAAACGAATCTGCACAGTGGTCGTTTCAAAATTTGTAACATTCAATTTCATGACATATCAACCGACACCGTTCATTTGCACTAAAATTCTTCCAGTAGCACCGAATATTACACTTTCATTCATTTCTATTCAGGGTGAGGTTACATAACAATCACCCCGGCTCCGAAGAAAATCCAGCCAAGTCACAACAAATTGTGCAATTTTCCAGCAAAATCATCACCCTAGAGTTCAGCAGTTCTTACGGACCAATTTTGTCACTTGTCCGAAGGTGAAAACCAACTCAAATCGGTTCTAATCCATTTTTACCGGTTTGATTATGTCACCAATTTTTCCGACGTCGAGCAGCCTCCATTACGGCGACGATGGCGAGCGAAAAAAGAAGATAACAGGCCGAAAATTCCGACCTTTTTCTTACCTTGCTAGCGGTTCTCGGCAGCTGGCGGGCCACCTGAGCGGCCAAACGGGCAGAGATCATCGACATCTTCGAAGGGGTAGTTTTTGCTTCCTTCCTGGTTCTTCGACGGCTGTGGTTCGAACTTTACAACACCCAAGAGTGACACTTATCTTCTAGCGACTCGGAAAGATGGACGTCGCGGTTGAATCGAGCGAACGAGTATGAAAGCTGAAAAACTGTTCGATCTTGGCAGTCGGAGTTCCAGTCGGGCTTTGCTGGGTAGAGTAAGCGAAACAGCATTAGTTGCGTGTAGGAGTGAATAGTACCTCCGACGGAAACGCAAAACGCACATTTTGACAATCGAGGGTGATGCGCAACACACAACGAGGGGTAGATGTGATTTCAACAAATTTATTTTTAATCCGCCCACAGATGCAGAAGAAAGTTACTGTTTAATACCCCGTTCGCACTACAACCTATATTACGTAATATAGAGTATCTTGACATCAAATGCCATGTAAGTTATTTCCAGTGAAAACTAGATGTATAGATGCTGGTATCAAGATACTCTATATAGGTTGTAGTGCGAACGGGGTGTAAGGCCGGTTTACAGTTCAGGAAGAGCATCAAGGGATTTGGGCGCCTGTGTGTTTTAAATGGAGCCCGGGATTTGATTTCCCGTGGCGGGAATTAAGTCTACACACAAATTACAGTTTTGCTGAAGTGTAAACCCAACCGCGGGATTTACTCCGGGAAAAAAAATCATCTCTACACACTACTTCTTCGGCGGGAACAAAGCATTCCGAATTGTTTCCGAGCGGATTTTGCAAGTTTGAATTCTAGAGCAAATTTTCAATAGGTCGTAAGTAACATATTGCTATCTAGAGCAAATTTTTTCATAAGGTCGTTAGTAACAATGTAAATAAAAATGATGTTCCTTCACTAAATGATAGCTTGGGTACTCCTCCATATGAATTATACACAACATTATATGAATTGCAGCGAATTGCTGCTATACATTATGTAACAAAATTAGCTTGAGTCACAAACTACTCCATAACGAACTTTTGTCGCATTCGTCGGTTAGTCATTTTGACTCAATTGCTTTTCTATGGTCCTCACCGGATTAAAATAAGAGCAAACACCAACATTTTTCACCTGGCTAAACATTCGTTTGATTTAACCATGCCTGCGATTGAAGTCAACCATGATGGTGTTGATATCAACATGAGGTCTTTCAAATATACCACAAATGTTGAAGGCTGTACCATAAACGTAGTAAATTTGACTGAAATTTTAAGGTAGTTTTGAAAATAGTCATAGTCGGGAAAAATTGTAGTTTTTACAGCATGATTTTTTTTTTCAGAGTAGTATTCATTTTGAAAAGAAAAAACTTACACAAATGAAAATATGCAAAACCCTCACTCCCGTTTCATTTATCTCAATTTTTGAGTAGAATAGTATACTATCTCTTTTTCTCTCTAGAAAAAGTTACTCAATATTTGGAAAAAGTGGATATACTTAATTTTATGAGTAGATCCACTATTTTACGAAAATAAAGTTATATTTCCGTGAGAGAAAAAGAGACAGTATGCAATTGTAAAGTGAAACAGGAGTGTGATGCGCAAAACTAGCTTGTCATTGAGTGTGGAGAAATGTCGAGAAACGTCAACTGGAAAATTTCCCGAGTCAAATCCCGAGCCAAATCCCGTTCAAAATCCCGTGGTGCTTTTCCCGAACTATATACCAGCCTTTATCACATGGGGTATTTCAGGGGTATGTGGGTAACTGGGGGTGCGACACATCTAAATCCAGATTCAAGATGATCGAAAAATCTCACGCTAGCGAATCAATCTTTGAAAAATCTTGTTTCAACTTGTGAATCTTAATCCATCTACTTGAATCGTGCTGCATCTTTTTGCAGTAAATCTTTCAAACCTTCATCAAAATCTTTAAAATCTTCTTTCTATCTACTAAGCGTGCGCACAACGCACAAAAGCATAACAAAAAATATTCTGCATCTGAGATAGAGTCGCATCCCCTGGTGGAGTTTGGTGGAGCGTGGTTTGGTCACCATTTTCAGTCACCCATGAAGAACGACTAGAATCGGTACAGAAGCAATTTTTACTGTATGCACTTCGTAAATTAGGTTGGACAAGGTTTCCGCTTCCATCTTATGAAGCCCGCTGCATGCTCATCAGCATCCAATCATTAAAAAAGCGCCGTGAATTTGCATTAGTATCATTCGTAAATGACATTGTTTCGCAACGCGTTGATTCAGCAGAACTTTTGTCAAAACTTAATTTTTACATACCGTCGCAGCAACTACGAAATAGAAATATATTTATTACAAGCCATCATCGTACAAATTACGCCAAATTTGTACCTCTGAATCAGAAGATGGCAACTTACAATAAGCATGGAGAAAATGTAGACTTTACTATGACCAAAACAAAACTAAAACAATACTTCAATTCAATTAGATAATGACGAACGATTCAAAACATTAAAAATGCAAATCTGATGTGTTAGTTTCCTAAGGCGTACTGTATATATAAGTGAAACATAAAATGTAAGCACTATTGTAACAAAACGGTCTACTATTGATTGACGACAAATAAATAAATAAATAAAAATAAATAGATTATGACATTTTTCGATGAAAAATATATTAATATACCCTAATTCCATTTATTTTTCAATTCTGACAAATATTGAAAAAAAAAGTCAATATGTTGTGATACAAAGGCCGTTCATACAAAAATCCGGACAAAGTATTTATCCTGTTTCTTAGTCAAATCACTAAGAAATGGAATGAAACTTGTTATGTACATAACCAGTACATAGACAAACGTGAATCACACACATTGTTTACAAAAGTGCATTCTGTATTCAAGATGGCGCCAATCACTCTGATTTGAATCAACGAAATATTTTGTTGCTATTCAATACAAGGTTTCTAATTGATTCAATTCATACACTGATAAAAAAAGCAATGATAATATCTATGTGTCCGAAACATGGATTTTAGCAATGCGATCAACAAATGCAATCATTTGTAACCACACATACTTCCTATGTGTACACATAACCACTACACGGGTAAAAATCCACACATATTTATTGGCGAAAATCCATGTAAAATTTCACATAATATTCATTTGTTCACACATAAAAAGAACCCTCCGAGAAACACATATGAAGTTTATATGGCAAATGAAAAGTATGTGTGGCCACATATAGTGGTTATATGTACACATTGGAATTATGTGTGTTATAAATGGATATCATGTGTTGATCAAATTGCAAAAAATCATGTGTGGAACACATAGATATTATCATTGCTTTTTTATCAGTGTATGTGTGGCCAAACATACTTTTCATTTGTCACATAAACTTCATTTGTGTTTCTCCGAGGGTTCTGTTTATGTGTGATCACATCAGTATTATATGGAATTTTCTATGGATTTTGCCAATAAATATGTGTGGATTATTTCCGGTGTAGAAAAATTACAAATCAATTCAAAATTTCATTCATATCAAACCAATAAAATTTTCTGGACGATTTGGAATTTTCAATGGAACTTCTTTCTTCGAACAACTATTATTCAATACAACCACAAGCATTATATTATTGCACTTATTTAACCCAAAATCAACAGCATTAATGCGGGATTGCATCAATTCAACAGTTGTCAAGTAATGAAGCGTTAGATTGGCTTTAAGAATGTAGTGATGCATTATCAATGCAATAATGCTACTTTAGAAATGTCTTATAGCATAACAAAAGATATAGCATTAGTTCGATCTTAGTGGGGCTCTTTTCAGCATTAATCCAACTTCAATGATGCACTAGACGTAATGCATATACCCTATATATGCATGTTATTATAGCCTCGTGGTTACTTGGGTCCACACGCAAAGAAATCACTCTGTTTTGAATCAACGCAATATTTTGTTACTATTCAATACAAGGTTACATTTTTTTTCAATTCATAAAAAAGTTCTTAATCAATTCAAAATTTTATTCCAATCAAACCAATAAAATCATTTAGAGTAATCACCACTGCGTGATATTAATTAAAATAATATTTGATTTATAATAATCACATTTATTTTTAAACTCAATCGATTAAATTATTGCTTAAATAAAATATTTTTTCACCCTAAGAAATCACTCAGTTTTGAATCAACAAAATATTTTGCTGCTATTCAAGGTTTCTATTGGTTTCAATTCATGAAAAAGTCCCAAATCAATTCAAAACTCAATTAAAATCACACCAATAAAATTATTTGAAGTAATCACCGCTGTGAGATATTCGTTTAAATAGTATTTGATTTAGAACAATCACATTTATTTCAAACTTTATTTTAAACTAAAATTGTTAATTTATTGGTTAAATAAAATATTTGTATGAGCGCAAACAATTTGAGCGCAAGACAATTTGGAAAATAACGTGTTTTGCTTTTGCTGCGTCGTTTTTGCGGAAATAAAATCAATCGAATTCCTTCATTCAACTGAAATAAATGGTGAAATTATAGTTTCTCCGAGTGCTTTGCGTAGAACATTGGGAATGGAATCCCTCTCATACACTCAAAAAAATCGACACGTTACTTCCACGTAAAACCGCCGGAATTTTTCGTCCACCGCCAAAACCAGTAATAAACACGAGGAATTCACGAGGGAAAAGGAATTTCCCGTAAAAACACAATCTCCGTGAAAAAGACAAAAAAATTATGTGATTTTTACCTACAAATATCCCGACACGGAAAGATCACCCGATTTTTCTGAAGAAGGATTGGTTGCGTGTTCCGGGGGGAGGGACGCGAAAAATCCCCCGAAAAACGCGGGGTGCTTTTTTTGAGTGTAGTGTGTTATGGTCGTGTTTTTTTTAATGGAATGTGCGTCGGTAGTTTTTCCCATGTTTTTTAGTGCCCCGCTCCCGCATCCGGACGAGCTTTCCAGCATCAGATAAGGAACATTGGTGAGGTCGTTTTATATTATCAAAAATATACCTTAACTATATACACGCCAGTTTAACTTTGGAGGACTTTCTCAAACTAAAATAAATAATGACTACACTTGTGTTCGTCTAACAACAAAAGCTCACAGCTGTTTATTTCAGTTTATTTCATGGTCGAATTCACCACGTTCATGGCATTTTCAACTAAGATCATGGTAACAAGGACTATTCCGAAAATATGGCAAATGTTATATCAACTATTTTTAATGGTCATTTTGACCATGATCATAGTCGGTTCAAAATCACTATACTGCAATAGTCATCCTAACCCGAGTCTTAACCCCCAATAATGGTAAAATTTACTATCAAATTTGTCTCTGTGTAGACTATCCAGCCGCTCTTTGAGATGCAAACATCGAGAAAAAAATAGAATTGAAATGACGTTTGGTTTATTGGTAGAACACTGTTAGATATGTGTCAAAACAGAGACAAAATCCACTGAATCACCTTTGAAAACGATCCAATCTTCACCTTTGAAAACGATCTGAGCGCGGAAAGCCGATGATGAGCAAAAAATTTACAGTACCATGTACGAACTATTGTTTGACCCCTTGAGAACGCAAGTGGAAACGCAAAATTTAAGTTTCTCTGGCCGTGCAAAAAATTGAGAATGACAACAAAGATGGATAAGCTGTCATTCAAAGCAAATAAAAAAAAAAAAAAAACTAATGGTGGAATGCTTTGCAAGTTTATTACTAGTTCTGCGTAATAATAGAAGTAAATTATCATTTGGAAACATTGGAGATACATTTCAGTCGTGTTATATGATGCGTCAAAACTCCAATTTGTAAAACGCATCAAAATAGTGATTGTGCGAGAAATTGATGAATCAAGTTTTGAAAATTGTTACGATCGTGATCGGATTGGATTGATTCCTGTGATGTAAATTTTTTTCTCCTGCTTGCTTGTTGGCACAAATCGAATCGAGAACGGATCTGGCTCTCTGTTGTTTTGGGAAAAGATAACAAAAAATAGAGCGGAGGTACTTATGCAGATCTTTTAATAGAATAGCTCATCGTGCCATTTTGCTCTACCAGAATCGGAGATCCGCGAGACGAGTTGAGTTATGATATTTATAGCTGACAGCACTAGTGAATGTGGAAATATTTGGGCTAAGTAGTGAGAAGGGTACCCAATAAGTGATTCGAGGCTGAGGTTGAACCGTTATCGGTATCTGGTGTTGATGCAGATGTAGAAAGAGTGAAAATAAAACTTCATTGCGGATGTGAAGGTTGAAGGCCCATAGGCCATCGGAATGCTGCAGAATAATCCGGTTATGTGCTGATATTTATATCCATGTATTATAATTGTGATCGTTGACATCTACTAAAGCAATGAATCATATTACAAGTTTGGTGCAAGGAGGGTAAAAAAATGATAAAACAAGTTATTTATTGATAAGAGGCATTCATCGAACGACAATCTCTCACTACAATGGCACCTGTGTACGACCAGAATGAGGCTTTAAACACCCTTTGGAATGAAATTATGACTGTGCATTGGAAGTTCCTAGATGCGGATGAGTCTATGGAAAAGATCAAGTTGAGGAGGCGCTTGGAAGGTAAGTGTGTATGAGAACCAAGCATTGCAAATGACCTGGCATCTATAGAATTCATTATCGGGGTAGGTGGCTTATGGAAAGTAAATAAAAAATAGAAATATCCTGCTAATCAGTGTGTGTGATCAATAATTCAGTAAAAAGAAATTAGAATAATTAAAAGCAAATCGATTAGTGGCTAGTTGCGTCTTTAATCAAATCAAGACTGAGGTGACCTTTTCTGTGTAGGGTAAGTAATACATTTTGGGTACAAATACCACCTAACGCACATTAAACCTAAACATTTTCTTCAAATTAAGTTCCATCAAACGGGAGAATAGAATGAGCGGATGAGAATAGCATTTGTTGTTTATCCGCGTGAATAGAATGAATACATGTGTCTACAATAAATAACTTACCCTACTTATGCATCATAATCATGAAGCGGTTTACTTATACTTACGTTACGCGATAATGACGATGACTCATTTGGACGACGGACAGCAACAAAGAGGCTAGCAAACTTAGATATCGTCGTAATCGGTAGAGTAGATTCGTTTTTGCGTGCGTGTAAAGAGGATGTGACCGGTTTAGAAAAATGCATTAGCAGTCAACAAGTACACATTTTATTGTTGCCTATGTTTGGGCCTCTTATTACCGACCCATGCTAGATCATCTTTCAAATGTCGCAATTAACTAAAGCCTCACTAAACATTATCTGCCCTTCACACGTTGTGCCCTTTTACACAATTTTTTGAAAGTTTAACAAAATAAATTGACGTAAAGGCTGTGAATATATCACAAAGAGCATCGATAGTGGAACGACTTGCCGGCCAGATCTGTTAAATTTGATTTCTTGGGAACGATAACCGTTGATTTGGATTTTTGAGTAGTATGAGAATGTTGACAAGTGTTGCAACGAACGAAACGGTTAACAAGTTAAAATGTTTGTTTGTAGGTTTCGTATGATTCAGGGAATTCGTTTCCGGCGCAGAGGAAAAGTTTACAGATAGCCTTGTAAATTCAGATCCTTTTCCTACTCAATTGGATGGCGGATACCTGGCTAGATAGCGCTTTTTGATTGTCGCTAACCTACGATTGGCATCACTTTTCGATAAAGTTCAAATAACTAGGAACTAATAATACAGTCAAATCAACAGATAAATTAAGGAAAATTAGGTGCGACATACGATCTAACAACACGTATAATCAATTCTCTTCTCATCATTCCTTTCAGCTAAATCTGTCAGTGGAGGGCAAGGCAAGGTTGAGGTGTTCTCCTTACTTATGACAATTTGTGACAATGTGCTTTGCTACACTACACTACTAGGTGTCGCAACAGCAACACCCCCCCACAAATCAAAACAAGTTTCTGAGTGCGTCGTCGGTAGCCTGACGTTGAGTTGGAAGATTGCTGGTCAATATCTTGTTTACTGATTGAATCAGTCTTTCCCAGCTTCCCCCCATGTGAAATTCATCACCTGTTGAGTACAACTGTAATCGATGTAATCGTATCGATGGCAAGTCAATTCTGTTTCGATACGTGCCTGTTGTACTGTACGGACGAGGGACTAAAATCGAAACATACGCCTTCCTAGACGATGGTTCATCGCTGACGTTGCTTGAGAATGATTTGGCATCCGGATTGAAGCTCGAAAGCATCGCGAACTCACTTTCAAAACATGGCCAGAGGATGGCCAGAGAACCCGAGCTGGGTGAAGCGACTTAAAGCGCTATGGAGGACTACCTGCGCAAAGGATATGCTGAAAGTTGACACTAGATGAAGCCAAGCAATCGTATGATCGAATTGGGGATGGGCTGGTCATTTCCTGTGCTCAACCCGAACAAGCCGGGCTAACTCAGAATCATTTGGGATGCTGAAACGTCCAGACCGCTGATTTCAGCGGTACTCTACCAGTTCCGGCAGCACCTGCTGACCTTTAGAGGAGACCTACGTAAGATGTTTCAGATGATGTCATCGATTTTTATTCAGCTTCCAAAAAAGGATCAATGCAATCCCGAAGTGTACGTTTTGATGGTTATGTCCTTCGGGGCGACAGGCTCTTCCAGCATAGCGTAATTCTTGAAAAACGAAAACTTAAAAAATACTTAGACGCGACGCTGGAGGTTGCCAATGAGAAGGTTCTTGGGATATGGTGGTCAACGAACTCTCACGTCTTCTCATACAAGCTGTTCCCGAAACGGAACAAGGGTATTCTTTCTGGAACTAGACGCGCAACGGGAGCTACAGAGAACCATGATGAGTGTCTACGATCCTCTTGGACTCATCACAAACTATCTGATGTTTCTAAAGATGCCCTTGCCAGAGGTTTGTCGGGCTGGAGTTAGCTATGACGAATGTTTAGCGGAACGAGAATGGGAGAAGTCAAAGATCTGGATGCAGTTTTTACCTAAGCTCGAAAATGTACGGATTCCTCGCAGTTACCGCCAAACGACGTCTACACTGAACCCAAACATCATCCCAAGATCGGATGAAAAGTAATTCGATTGCGCCCTTTAACGAAAAGCATTCGGAAATCGGATGATTGTCTTATGGTTAGATCCGTATGACGATCATCCATGTTTCGTATGACAATCAACCAAATTCAATATGATGTTTGTTTCAAAAGTGTGTAGATTTATTAGCGATTTATGAATAATTTGAAACAATTCAACGACTTAAATTTGTTTCACATTACACTTCCTCAACCGTTGAGCAAAAATTGCAACGGGAGCACAAAAATTGAAGGAGTCAAGAAATATTTTTCCGTGACTCCGAAGAAAGCGAGCGGGTTTCGATCCTTTATTCGTGACGGTACCAGTTCTGATAGCGATTGATAGGTTTTTACCGAATGATGTAAAATGGAATGTTTGTCATCCTCATTTCAAATGATTTGCGTTATACGGCTTTTCCAATGCAATACGCATTCCACTTTGGGATGACGATTTTTCATACAGCGTTCATCCAAATTTGAACGGGAGGTCAATTCACTTCGCGTATTATTAGTTGTTCAACAATAGAAGGATAATCATCTGGTTTCTAGAAAATCGTCCTCCGCCTGCATCTATCATTCGAAAATGCGATTTCAATGTTTCGATATCAACCGACGGAGGATTCATTCGATAAAAGGAGGATGTTTGGGTTCAGTGATACGCTGAACTCGAACTCTGTACGCATGACAATTCAAAATATACTTCTCGAGTAATTCATGATTAGGGCCTAAAACCCATTTGTAAACAATGACTTTAAACGTTGATCTCTCACGAATCACGAGAATCCCACTATATCCAGCTACTCCATATGGTAGAACTTACATTCTTCTACCAAATGCTGCTTTCATTTCACGAGAGTGATTTAAGATTCAAGGGAAATCGACATTTAAAGTCATTGTTTACAAATGGCTTTTAGGCCCCTAACATGAATTACTCGAGACTTTCATTCGATCGATAGTGATCCACAAGCGAGCACGGAAGCTACAAAACCTATTCGCAAAGTGATTTTTATACAGCATAAAACCCATAGTTCCACCGCTTGAAATAGTTAAATTTGCCGTAAGGCTGACACTTTAAGTGGTGGTGAGGAAAACATGATTTTGTGAATTTCTTTACAGAAATTCGTAACAGGGTAGGGAACGGCTGCAGCTCCTTAGGACCTTATTCCAAGCATGGGGTTAACATTAACCTACAATGCTCATTTTTCACAGTACGTTGCTTCACTAGATGAAGCATCATGCTGAGAAAAATAGGCGTTTTAAGTTGTAGATCAGTACTTTTTAACGAAAATGTTAGTTCTACATTTCCGTGAGAGAAAAGAGATAGTATACAATTGTAATCAAAAATTGAGTAAAATGAAACGGGCGTGTAAGGCCGATGGTATAGTAGACGCGTAGCGGCGCGAAGCGAAGCGTTGCCGGAAAAGCGAATTGATCAAAAGCGGAGCGCAACGCGAGCTATGGCATAGTGAACGCGCGTTATCACGCGTTTGGCCGAGCGAGTTCAGTGTGAACACGCGTGGTGCAGGTGACTTGTTTTGTTGTTATTCGAGGTGTTCGAGATGGATTCGTCAGACGAGGAATATTTTGCCTCCCCCGCGTACAATTGGTTTAATTTTTAATAAAAGGGAATTTTGCAGTGCATAAAATTAATCGCAACAGAAGAAGGGATGGAGAATTCCGTCGGCTCTATCCGGAGTTGAGAAAATACCCGGACAAGTTCCGATCATACACCAGAATGTCAATAGATACGTTTGACATGGTGTTGAGTTTGATCGAAGGCAGGCTTATGAAAAATAGGACGAATCTGAACCGTGAACCAATTTACCCTTGTGAACAGCTAATTGTCACTCAAAGGTAATTAATCAGATCATAATTTCAATGCTTCAACTGATATACACTGTACCTTTTTCTACAGGATTCTTGCTACAGAGTCATCCTTCCAAACCCTTGGATTCTTAATATTCATGTTAATATTCATTTTAATATTCATGTGTTCACACTTAAACAGAACCTCCGTAGTATCACACATTAAATGTATTGCTTATTGAAAAGTATGTGCGATCGCACATAGTGATTATATAAAAACATTCGAGGTATGTGCGATTATACATAATTGTCATTTGTTGAGCACATTGCAAAAATCTATGTGTGGACACATTAATTGTTGGGCTTTTTTATCAGAGTAGTAGGTAAAACCAATTGTTGTGTTTTAAGAATGCTTTTTTTTATTACGCATATAAATTATTACCTTCCATAATAATTCTATTGGGTTGAAATTTCTTCACGTATTTCATGGATCTTTAGTTCTTCAATATAAAAGTGATTACGAAAAGACAATTATAATTGATTTACTTTGAAAAAATAATTTTTGTGTCACTGCGCTAAAAATCACAAGTTCATTTCCATTGTTCGCCATTTTGAACTGACGAAAAATTGTTGTTTTAATCATTTACCAAAAATCTAGGTAGATTTCACTTATCGAAGTCAAACCAGTTTATTCATTTTTCGACAACTCCATACTGCTTGCAAAAATAAGAACAATCTATTCAGTCGCTATTATTTCATAATAGCGTATAGCGTTTAGACGCGTCGAAACACCACTCGGGCTGCTTAGACGCGTTTGGCAGCCGGTTCGCACCGCATCGCGTCGCGTTGGCTATATCAGGTTTACGCGATACGCATATATTTTCATCAAAAGTGTTTTGACGCGAACGCGTTCGCTCGCGTGAACGCTTCTTTCAACTTTCGAATACTTAAGGAAAGATTTATTTTACATTTTCTTGTTTTTTAAGAAAAGATTTATTTGATAATTTTTTGTAAGAAATAACTAAAATAACAAATACCGTGTTTTCGTTTTTTATTCAGTCTGAATCTTCGAACCTATAAGAAGCAGAAGAATCCGAAACAAGAAGCATCGATCAGGCCCAGGGTGCGAAAGTTGTAGTTTGCGTGAAGGGGAAGTATTGTACCAGTCTGAGACATCTTCAAGTCAAACAGTTTGGTAAGATAGCTATGGTCTGGCAACCTATTTGTAGCTGTGATAAGATTTCCGCAACCCTTCATCACAACTGCCTCGATGCACAGTGCAATATCAAGTGCTTACATGAACGATTTCTACCCATGATTGGAAGCCTGTTGTCTTCTGGATAGATCTTGCGTCTTGCCATTACGCGAAATCAACGGTAGAATGTTTTTTTTATGAATTCATTTATTTGTACAGGCTCAATCGAATCAACTTTACAGAGCCAAGTTTTCATGTTTATATACATCAGTTATCTTAGAACTAAGGTTAAGGGGGTGGAACCGATTATTCGCGGCCGTCTCGAGGTTAATAGGAATTACAATTTTATGGATGGGAAAATTGCGGTAGAAATGTTAAACAAAGCATAAGGAACAATGGTTTTCTTATATCTAGAATTTCAAATTACAATTTTTAATTGAACGTTTTCAATTAAAAAAAAAAAATCACTCACTCACACATACAACAACACTCACACACATAACCACAATCACACCGATGCACACAATCCTCAAAAATTTAACCTAAACAAGTAAGTTAATCAAATTACAATCTAAGGCTAATGTTAGTCAAAAACACATAAAATAACGTGATCTGCGTCCTGGTAATCTTGTCCACATTCACAGTAATTGCTGTCTCCCAGCCCAACACGGAACAAATGAGCGTATAAAGAATAATGATTGGACATGAGGCGAGACATGACACGAATGAAGTCTCGACCCACATCCAATCCCCTGAACCAACATTTCTTAGACACCTTAGGAGTGATAGAATGTAGCCATCGCCCTAAATCTCCTTTACTCCATTTATACTGCCAGCTATCGAGTGATATCTGACGAAAAATATAGAACAATTCGTTGAAGGCGATTTGTCGGTCATAAATATCGCCTTCCATAGCGCCCACCCTTGCAAGCGAGTCCACTTTCTCATTGTCAGGAATCGAACAATGAGAAGGGACCCACACAAAGGTGATAATAAAAGAACGTGAAGATAAAGCACTTAGAAGACCTCGTATTTTCATCAGAAAATAAGAGGTGTGCCTTATCGGCCTCAAGGAGCGAATAGCCTCTATAGAACTAAGACTATCCGTGAAAATGAAGTATTGATCCGGTGCAAAAGAGGCAACAGTTTCTAAAGAAAAATGAATTGCTGCCAATTCCGCGACAAAAACAGAACAAGGTGCTTGAAGTTTACGAGCGACGCTATAATTTTCATTGTATACACCAAAGCCAGCGGAGTCCTTTATCAAAGACCCGTCAGTGAAAAACGTTTTGGTGGAATCAACTAGGCCAAACTTTGCAGCAAATATCACCGGAGCAATCATAGGACGATGATACTCTGGGATTCCACGAAGCTCCTGCTTCATGGATAAATCAAAATGAACCGAATTTCCGTCGGAGAAGCAAACACGATTGGGAATATTCAGCGAAGGGCTGACATCCTGTGTTATGTACAAATGGTACAAAGTCATGAAGCGGGTTTGAGGATTCAACTCAAGGAGCTTCTAAAAACTTTCGATCACCTGGGGGTTCATAACTTCGCACCTGGTGTGGAGCCGTTGAGATAATTCTGTAAACCGATCCGAGAGTGGCAACATGCCAGCCAGCACTTCAAGACTCATGATATGAGTCGAGTGCATACAACCTAACGCGATACGAAGACACCGATACTGAATACGTTCCAGTTTGATGATGTGCGACCGAGCCGCTGACTGAAAACAAAAACTACCGTATTGCATAACCGACAAAATCGTTGTCCGGTACAACGTTAGAAGATCTTGTGGATGAGCTCCCCACCAGGTCCCGGTAATTGTGCAGAGAAATTTTACCCTTTGCTGGCACTTTCGCTTCAGATACTCAATGTGGGATCTCCAGGTGCACTTTGAATCGAACCAGACCCCAAGATATTTAAATGACATAGAATGAGTTATCAGTGTACCCAAAATTTGAAGCTTCGGTTGTGCAGGGTTATGCTTCTTAGAAAAAACTACCAACTCAGTTTTCTCCGTAGAGAATTCGATACCTAGCTCGAGAGCCCAAGTAGACAAATTGTCTAAAGTATCCTGTAAGGGTCCTTGTAGATCGACCCCATTGGGTCCAGTGACAGACATTACGCCGTCATCTGCAAGTTGTCTCAACGTACCATTCTCACTCAGACAACCGTCAATGTCTGACATAAAAATTATACAAAAGGGTGCTTAAACATGATCCCTAGGGGAGACCCATGTAGCTAAATCGAGAAGCTGTAGAGTTTCCATGAGAAAAGCTCATATGTTTCTCTGACAGCAAATTGTACAAAAAATTGTTCATTAATGGTGAAAAACCACAAGCGTGGAGTTTATCTGAGAGAACTTCAACAGATACTGAATCAAAAGCCCCCTTGATATCCAAGAATACAGAAGCCATTTGCTCTTTTTAGCAAAAGCTAACTGAATCTCTGTGGAAAGCAACGCAAGGCAGTCGTTCGTTCCCTTACCCCTACGGAAACCATATTGAGTATCTGAAAGCAGGTTATTCGTCTCAACCCATTTGTCCGGACGGAAAAGGATCATTTTCTCCAACAATTTTCGAATACAAGATAACATCGCGATGGGTCGATAGGAGTTGTGGTCGGACGCGGGTTTACCAGGTTTTTGAATGGCAATAACTCTCACCCGTCTCCAGTCATCCGGTACAATGTTGAGAGCCAGAAACTGATTAAACAAGTGCAACATGCGCCTCTTAGCGACGTCTGGAAGGTTCTTAAGCAAGTTGAACTTGATTCTATCAGCCCCTGGAGCCGTATTGCCACACGAAAGGAGTGCGAGAGAGAGTTCTACCATTGACAAATGTTTGCTGATCTCATCTATCGAATTCGTGGTTTCGCGAGGAAACATTTGTGCTGGCACAGAATCTGGACAAACTTTTCGCGCGAACTTGAGGATCCATTGGTCCGAATACTTCTCGTTCTCGTTGTTCGTAATTCTGTTACGCAATCTTCGCGCCGTATTCCAAAGGGTATTCATCGACGTTTCACGCGATAGCTCGTCCACGAATTGTTGCCAGTAACCGCGTTTCTTGGCCTTGATGAGGCTCTTAAATTCTCGTTCGAGTGCCGTGTACCTTTCGAAGTGCTCAGGTGTTCCACGTCTACGAAAAACTTTGAACGCGTCGGACTTTTTGCGGTAAACCTCGGTGCATTGCGGATCCCACCATGGGGAAGGAGGTTTCCTGCGAAATGACGTTCCTGGAACTGGTCGAGTTTGAGCTTGAAGCTCGCTTTCCAAAATCAGGTTGGAGAGGAAGTTATATTCCTCCAGCGGTGGAAGCCCTTCTACCGTTGTTACGGCTTCATCTATTGCTGTCTTGAACCTTGTCCAATCGATATTACGAGTTAGACCATACGTGACGTTAAAATCTCCCATGATCAACCGCGGAGCAGGAAGAACCGAACAAATATCTGAAAGTTGTTTTTGGTTTATTGAGGCTCTAGGAGGAATATAAACGGAAGCAATGCAAAGGCTTTTATTTTTAATAACAGCCTGACATGCGACAACTTCAATACCTAGAATAGGAGGAAAATTCACTCTGTAGAAGGAGTAGCACTTTTTGATCCCCAAAAGTACTCCTCCTCCACGTGAATCCTCACGATCAAGCCGAATAATGTTGAAATCGTGAATCGGAAGATCGATTTCGGGTGAAAGCCATGTTTCACAAAGAGCAAATGCATCACAACAGGTAGTGTGAGCTAAAAATTTAAAAGATTCCAATTTAGGAACAAGACTTCGACAATTCCACTGCAGAACAGTGATCAAATCCCCGACCTCATTTGGAAAATTATCTATCGAAGGAAATGATAGCTGCAAGGAGGGGCCACTTTAATGTTAATTTCTTCAAAAAAGTTTTCACAGTGGGAAGTATTGCCATAACAATGCTTTTAAGAGGGTCAGACATTTCAAGGTACTTGAAAATACCTTCCACAATATCATCAAATGAGAACAGCCCAGATGAAGAGGGGGCTTATGTTCTTAAAATCTGGGCATCGAGGGTTTTGGATGTCCCCGGGAGAGATGGAAAATCCTGTGTGTAGTTGGCACTTCGAAAACCAGGAGGATTCGGATTATCCTTCTTTACACAGCTCTGTGAATTGGGCATGTTGATTTGGGGCTTCTGTTCAGCTACTTTCCCTGCTCGGATGCGTTCGCTTCCGTGAAGCACCTTCCGGAAAACTGAAAGATGTCCCCTCCTCAACCAAGTCCGAATCAGACTCGTCATCTGACAGAGGAGCAAAAGGATTTGTATTGATATCGGGTGGCGAGGCTTTCTTAAGCATTTCTGCAAAAGATTGCCTTGAACGTTGTTTCAGAGAACGTTCCAATTTTTCCCCGCGTTGTTTGTACGCCGGGCATGACGAGAGAGCATGGGGAGGAGTTCCCTTGCAGAAAACGCATTTTAGTGTGTTATCTGCACAGGGACCAGCCTCATGTTTCTCCCCGCAAGTTGAGCAGCGTGCCTTATTGCCGCAATGGGAGGCCGTATGCCCCATCTGCTGGCAGTTTTGGCAGATCATTACCCGGGGTACAAATAACCGCACAGGTAGCCGAAGTTTGTCCAGTTCTAAGTAGTGAGGAAGGGCAGAGCCAGAAAAAGTCACCCGAAACGAGTCTGTGGGGGTAACTTTTTTCTTACCCTCGCTTTGCGATGTTTTAACTAATTTGCTTACTTCCAGTACTGAACTGGGGGGAGCCGAGGTTCTTGAATCGGCCAACCGCCCGCCTCTCCAAAATTTCAGGGCACAGACTCGCCTCTGTGACCACTCCTACAATCTCCACATCACGAGCTGGAATATAAACTCTATATTCCAGTATAAAATGCTGGGAGGAAGCAATCTCATTAGCCTGCTTCAGGTTAGAGACGACAACACGGAGTTTATTAAATTTTACTTTCGTGATCTCTATCACGGCTGAGAATCGCTTCGTCAAATCAGTAGTTATTTGGTATACATTCAGAGGTTTAATTTTGGGCTGAAAGTAGACAACCCATGGACCGACCGAGTCCATTGGATACGATCGCGGTCGGAATTTTGTTTGTGTCTCCCCATCATCAGGTGGCAAAGGCACTTGTTCAGCCAAACCGTCCATGTCGAAGAAACCTCTTCAACATGCACGATTTGCCTTACCCGTGGGAGCGTTGAACGCCCCCAAAAATTTAAATCATACACAAACACAAAACAGGAACACACACAAGTTAACGCTAAACTCTAGTGGGATGAGAGACAGAGGAAAAAAAAACTTAACTAATATTACTGATCTGTTGCTGCTGCTGCTGCTGCTGCTGCTGCTGACGCACCGTATGCCTGAACGTCGCACTTCTATGCGGGCAGGGAGCGGTGCGCTACGTGGATGTACGGGTGTATCCGATCGCCTTCGGGTGCACTCGCTCGATGTCGGATGACCGTTGGCGATGTATTAGTGTATCGCTGGTTAGCGTCACCACGCGGAGATGAAGCGAAAATGAGCGGGATGATAATTCGCCAGCAAGCACTGCTTGATTTTCTTATTTCACTGGAAAACCACACTGCCTTCTTAGAAAAAAAAAACTCACATTCACTACTTTCACTGAAGTGAATAGATTTTGAGAAAAAAAACTAATTATTTCCAAGGATCGCACTCGAATAAATCTTCCAAAATAACGGAGCGCTGGATCGCACGAACTTTCTTCTTTCGCTGAACGAAGTGATATGAATGGTAGAATGATATACCACCAAGAATGTTTCATTCGTTCCAAAGGACATGAACCCTCCTAATTGCCCGCAAATTCGACCAATTGAAGAATTCTCGAGTAATTCATGATTAGGGCCTTAAAGCCAATTGTAAACAATGACTTTAAACGTCGATTTCTCTCGAATCTTGACTTCAAACAATCAAAATCAAAAAACATTCAAAACAATCCCGTAATTTAAAGCAGCATCTGGTAGAAGAATGTTTGCTCTACCATATGACGTAGTTAGATATCGTAGGAGTCTTGTGATTCGTGGGAAATCAGCGTTTAAAGTCATTGTTTAAAATTGGCTTTTAGGCCCTAATCATGAATTATTCGAGAATTTTGGGCATTGACGAAGGCACATCTTAATGTTACACTGCAAATAAATCAATAATTTTTATTATTAAAATTGGCACTTAAATCGGTCAATTTTTGCTTCGAATTGAAATCATGTGAGCCAGTATGATTTTCATTTGCCGCACATAATTTTTAACATCCGTCACTTAATACACAGGTTCGTTCCCAATGAGACTGATATGGTCCGCACATAATTTTCAATGGAGCGAGAAATGTCATTCAAGTGTGTTTTCACTTTGCCCTATTCTATCTATCTTCGCACTTAAAACGAAATAAAAAACCGTGCGCGAAAAACAATCAGCTGCTTTATCGTTCTAGAAGAAAAAAAAACTGCAAAATGGAGAAGCAAAGTGAAGTTTACCGTGTGGTGGTTTAGGTACTTGGTTTGTCAGCGGAAGTCACTGAATTTTTTGAAGGTAATAAATTACTGTAGATGTTCTTCTTTGCCATGTTAACGGTGTTTATTGTGAATATTTCAGATCTGCCGAGCATTTTTACCATTCCCACAGAAGAGCTGCTGAACGCGATAGCTTCAAAAAGTGATGAAATTTTTATGATGGTACAAATAAAACCTCTTTTATTCATACATTTCGTTTTATTACATGAAAAGTACAAAAAATCCAATACTAAACTTTTTATGAAAAAATAAAATCCATGAACCTTTTCACATAACACGTATTAAAATACTCATTTGATTTTTGCTAGGACAAGTTAATGCAATCCATGTAAACTATAATTAATATCTATTCAGCTCTTGCACTTAAAGACTATACATTTATTGCACATATGGTTAATTGACCACATTTAATAAAAAAAAATAAGTGCCGCACCAATACAGAGCAATAACTTTGCACTTTGCCCAATTCTATAGGTGCTGGCACTTAAATATAAGGAGCAGGAGTTTATGTGTAAGTGAGATTTTCGTGATTTAATCTAAACAACCATTGCATCCCTTCCCTTAGATTTAGAAAGGGCTATGGGCGCGTTCTGTCGACTTGGTCGTGGTAGATTTTATATGTGAACAGACTGCCACATCAAAGTTCAAAAGTGCCTGAACCAAATAAACTACTTGTAATGATCACTTGAAGATGCGATGGGGCATCATTGCCCTGATATTCCCAAATGTAGCGCGTAGAAAATGTCTAGCTTTAAACGTGGTGAAATTGAGTAAACGCGTGGAAACTTATCGCGAATGATCTCTCATATGTATCCTTCGAACCGTTCTGAATGGCCGTTGTGAGAATATCATGCACATATGGTTAATTGACCACATTTAATAAAAAAAAAAAAGTGCCGCACCAATACAGAGCAATAACTTTGCACTTTGCCCAAATCTATAGGTGCTGGCACTTAAATATAAGGTGCATTGTTTTTTGAGTGTAGGTTACATGAGAAAAAGTTAAGTACAGGCAATTTTTATCGATGAGCCCAATTCTAGATCCATAGACCCAAATTTGAGCCATTTCCCCTATTTCTGCTGTAAACTAGGTGCGTCCATATTTTCTCGAGCAGTATTTATGCTATTTGTTTGCTTACCGTGAGGTATGATGTATTTATGTAGATATTTTGCGTAAAGCATTTTTTCGAGTGTTTCTTGGTGGTGGAGTGAGAGCTTCGAGGTTATTTTTGGGCATTTTTGTTATCGGCAGAGAGATGCGAGCACGGTTTGACATATGCGTTCGACTGCCTATTGTTTCTGCTATTTTCATAACTGGCAGTGTTGAATCCAAAAAGGTGGTGATATATCGCGGTTGTTAATCATCTTAGTGTAGATGTTTGCAACTGCTGATCTTCCATCTACGATGATGATTATGTAATACTACCATCTGTTGTAGCAAGGTAACTATCCATAGCATTGGAATAATCTAAAAACGGATTTGATCAGGATCCTATTGTTGTTTGTGGTCATCAAGCTCCTGTATGAAGGGCCAAAAACGTTTGGGCGGACCCGTAAGCAGAGACACTTACATGAAACCCGCGAATATAAGGAAGAGAATCTCCTTCCAAAAGCAAGTTCACACTCACAGCACCAGAATCGAGCCCTCGATTGACAGAATAAACCCAATAGATGGGGTCGAAGAGCCCGCCCTCGTTCCACGACATGTTAACAATACGGAGGAAGCAGTCCCTTGCTCCCTATCCAAATTTTAATGTTAATATTTAATATTTAGTTTAATATTTAATATTTAGTATAATTTGTACACAAAAAAATGAAGATATCATAAAAACAAAATTGCTAAATTTCAAACTTGAATGATGTACATGGAGTTACAAATTACACATTACACAAATTAAATTACCTGACCATGTAAAAGTGGCTACAGTAAGTCAATACAAGAACATAATATGCGTATGTACAAAATATATTTGACATCCACTGGATTGATGTAGAAGGAGATGTTTCGCTCTTCGCCATGAGGCACCAAGAGTAGACAGTCATGTTTGCTAGAATGAAAGATATGAAGAGAAAGTGTTGAAAGTTCCGTTAGCGTACGGTAGGTTGCAAATGGAATAGAAGTCTTGAAAATTGAGCGAAAGGGCATGGTTAAAGTAGTACTCGAACCAAGGACGTTATCATTGCCAAGCATCCCACTGCGGGGTAGGTTGAGGCACAGATACAAAAAGGAGAGAGTTTTCATCTCCCATGTACGCATCAAAACAGAGTGTGTACAAACTACCGCTAGAAACTATCACAAAGACTCGTGTATGTGTTAAATTCAATCGAAAGTTGTTTATTTTGCACTGTCTTGATCGAATAATTTCTCGCGTACGAATTGCTTTTTTGTGTAATTTTTTGTGGTGTACCGTCTAATAAGCACTCCGTTTATCTGTTGGTAGTGAAGTTCACAGTGAAAATCCTGTTTTTGTGCATATTTTGCGTTGTGAAAATAGTGAAATATCGATCAATTATTCAGACTACGGTGTTGTTATTGTTGCACACTAGCACAATTGGAATTAAGCATATTGCAGAATCCACCTCCATCGCATACACGCTGAAGATCTACACAGAGAAAAAAAAAAGTGAATAATTTCTCCAGCGGCTAGGCTACACGGAGGATAAAAAGTCATCAGTGAGAAGTTAAGTTCACAGTGAAAATCTTGATATTAAATTTATCATGAGTTCAGCTTGTGACAAGTGCGCTAAACCTGTCAAAGGTGACGACGAGTTCGTTTCTTGTATGGCCTTTTGTGACCGGATGATTCATCTGAAATGCTCAAGTATAAAACTGAACAAAGCCTTCGTGAACGTAATCAATTCAAGCCCGAACTTGTTTTGGATATGCGATGAGTGCGTTAAATTGGTAAAATGTGCAAGGTTTAAATCAGCCATCTCGTCTTTCGGTTGTGTGACTAGAGGTAGAGGTATTCTGTTCCGTGAATTTGTAGATAATGGTCCAAAAAACTCATGGTTACCTCGTATGGATACGCCGTCCATCGTAATCTCTCCTCTGGGTTCGTCCCAGTTTACCACTCCGATCTCCGGACTGGATCCAGCATGCTGAGATCTAATTGTTTGTTGGATCATCGTAAACCAGAACGCACTACCTGTCGCACTATGGGAAACCCTAAGCCACCTGACCCAGTCGCGCTTGGCGTTTGCTTTGATCAAAATGACGTTGTTTCCTGCCTTCAGAGTCGTTCTGGTCCTGCGGTCGGGATTGGTAGTGGGGTTTCCCAACAACCACTTTCAGGCAAGTATGCTTCTGTTAGTATCAATTCTTTGCCTGATCTGCTTCCGTGTTCCAGCCCTGCCTCCAACTGTTTCGAACCCTCCAACACCAATTTCAACATTTCTATTGCTTCTGATCGAAGTGATCATACTAATGAAAATAGCCTTCACCGACCTTGTTCTACACCGGGACGCACACTTGCCTCATGCCTTAAGGAAGTCCCCATCCCTCTCATCGCAGTCGAGCCTCTCCCGCCAGCGATCATCAGCCGTCCCGGCCCTGCGTTTGAGTTGGGTGATGGGTGCTTCCGAACTTCTACTACAGGCAAGTACTCAGTGAATTCGAACAATTCGTTGCCTGATTCGTTCGTCGTTTCCAGTTCATCTCCTAGCCAGCTTCGATCAACGTTTGTAAGCACCGGGACGCACAAATGCCGCTAGTCTTGAGGAAGCCCCTATTCCGCTCAACGCAGTCGAGCCCTACCTGCCAGCGACCAGCAGCCGTCCCGGCCCTGCGGTTGAGTTGGGAAACGGGGTCTTCCAGATTCCAAGTAACGGCAAGTATGGTCAACAAACGGACACTTCCCGCTCTGATGGTATTTCCTTTCCCAGTGCTACAAACCTCGAACGTCGGAATTCGGACCTTTTAATTTATTACCAGAATGTTGGCGGAATGAACGGCCTTATTGATGATTATCGGTTAGCGTTCATGGATCATTGCTACGACATTATAGTCTTAACCGAGACATGGCTAGATTCTCGGACTGTTTCTAGTTAAGTTTTTGGAGATGGTTACGAAGTTTTCCGCTGTGATCGGAACATAAACAACAATAGGAAATTGACTGGCGGTGGTGTTCTCGTTGCAGTTAGTATCAGGTTGAAAGCAAGTGCAGTTGAAGACGATTCCTGGATCACCGTTGAACAAGTTTGGGTAGCAATTCAGCTTGGAGGCCGTATGCTATTCCTGTGTGCGGTGTACATTCCTCCAGATCTAACTCGAGATTTAGACCTAATTGATGCGCACTGCCGATCTGTTTCTGCTATTTCGAATACGGTTGCCCTCCATGATGAAATGATTATTTTGGGAGACTTCAACCTAGCGGGCATTGCATGGACTCCAACTCACAGCGGCTTCCTCCGTCCCGACCATGAACGTTCCTCTTTCCACGCAGGGGCTATTCAGCTTCTGGACAGCTACAGTACCGCAACTCTATCCCAAGTTAATAACGTGGTGAATGAGAATAATCGCTCTCTAGATCTCTGCTTCGTGAGTGGCCGAGATATTGCTCCCGTCATCTCTACAGCTCCCGTGCCTCTAGTTAAGGATGTCCCTCACCATCCTTCTCTAATAGTTGCTGTCGAGGACGTTGTAGCTCGAGACTTCGTCGACACTCCTGCTACTGTGTCATATGACTTCCGTAGAGCCGACTATCGCAGTATTGGTGATGTTTTATCTAGTTTGGATTGACAGAGCATTCTTGATTCGACCGACGTTAACATCGCTGCTCAAACTTTTTCCCACGTCTTGGCTTATGTCATTGACAGACACGTCCCAAAAAAGATTGTTCAGACTGACTCTCGGGTCCCTTGGATGACGAACGCTCTTCGCTCGCTAAAACGGATTAAAAGAGCGGCTCTTAAAAGATTCACGAAACACCGCACCATGTCGCCTCAACGCCACTATAGCAGGCTCAACTACGAATATAAACAGATCAGTCGTGCGCATTTTCAACGTTATCTGAGTGGGGTTCAACGGCGTCTCAAATCTCATCCGAAATCTTTTTGGAGCTATGTTAATCAACAACGTAAGGAAGTGGGCTTACCTTCATCCATGTTCTATAATGGCGAAACTGCTGGCACTCAACAGAAAATTTGCGATCTGTTCTCGGTAAAATTTGCTAGTGTTTATGAAGACGAGAGACTAACCAGTCATTCTGTTCACGCTGCCGCCGACAATGTTCCCTTGGCAAATCAAACACTCAGCCTAGTTGATGTGGATTCAGAATCAATCTCGAACGCGGCATTACACCTTAAAACATCGCTTAAGCCCGGACCCGATGGGGTTCCGTCGGTTTTTCTGAAACAGAACATGGCTTGTCTTCTGTATCCACTTCATCAGATATTCCAGATGTCCCTCTCTAGCGGTACATTTCCTTATTGCTGGAAAATGGCGGACATGTTTCCGGTATATAAAAAAGGAAGCAAGCGGGACGTGAACAACTACCGAGGAATCACATCGTTAAGCGCTGTATCGAAGCTTTTTGAACTGGTCGTTAAGAACTCACTTTTTACACATTGCAAGCAGTTGTTAAGTGACGACCAGCACGGATTTTCACCAGGGCGTTCCACAACTACAAACCTATTGTGCCTTACGTCATACATCACTGATGGTATGATCGCTCGATGCCAAACGGACGTGATCTACACAGACTTAACGGCAGCTTTCGACAAGTTGAATCATGATATCGCGATCGCTAAACTTTACAGACTAGGAGTTGGTGGTAATCTTTTAAGATGGTTTCGATCATATCTCACAGGGCGTCAATTGACAGTTGCCTTGGGTGACCTTCGTTCAAGGAGTTTCTGCGCCACGTCCGGGATACCGCAGGGTAGCCATCTGGGACCGTTGATATTTCTTTTATACTTCAACGACGTACACTATGTTATCGGAGGGCCCCGCCTGTCGTTTGCTGATGACCTGAAAATCTTTATGCGAATCTGTTCAACCGCCAACTGTCTTTTACTCCAAGCGCAGGTTGATGCTTTTGCTGATTGGTGTACTCTAAATCGGTTGGTGGTTAACCCGGCCAAGTGCTCAGTGATAACCTTCTCACGTCAGAAACAACCAATTCTGTTCAACTACCATCTTCTCGGAACGACCATCGAACGAACGCAGTGCGTTAAAGACCTAGGTGTTCAGCTGGATTCGAAACTGACGTACACGCAACATTTATCGTATGTTGTTGACAAAGCTTCAAGGACACTCGGTTTTATATTCAAGGTTGCGAAGAACTTCAGCGACATTCACTGCCTAAAATCGCTCTATTATTCTCTCGTTCGTTCGACACTGGAGTACTGTTCAGCGGTCTGGAGTCCATGCTATGATAATGGCGCCGAGCGAATCGAATCTATTCAACGCCGTTTTCTTCGGTTCGCACTTCATAGACTTCCTTGGAGCGACCCTTTTCGTCTTCCTAGCTACGAAAGTCGGTGTCAGTTGGTTGACATGGAGCCTCTGCGGGTCTGTAGAGATGTCTGTAGAGCTTTAACTGTTGCAGATGTGCTACAAGGAAGAATCGACTGCGGAAGGATCCTTCAACAGATTAGCATCAACGTACAACCAAGGCCAATGCGTCACAACTCCATGCTCAGGCTTCCTTTTCGCCGCACCAACTATGGGTTGAATAGCGCAATTCACGGGTTGCAGCGAACCTTCAATAGGGTGGCGTCTTTTTTTTTTTTTTTTTTTTTTTTTTTTTTTTCCCCTTTTTTTTTTTTTTTTCTCTCCCCTCAAAAAAAAAAACAAAACCCCCCTCCCCCTTTTTTTTTTTTTTTTTTTTTTTTTTTTTTTTTAACTCTTTATTTGTTCCAAATTTATTCATATTTACATTTCATGTTAATCTAGGTGCTCCAGCTACTACCGTAACGTATCAACCTTAATTGTTAAAATATGTACCTAATTTTGTTTACATTGTTCATGCCTTAGCAGTTCAGTATTTTAAACAGGTTTTTATTCCTGCGTGTCAGTATAACAATAATAATCTTAAAACTAAAAACAAACTAAAATTAATCTTAACTAAGCATAAAGGGAATTAATCATTGCAATAGAAGATTGCAACGATTTTTGTCTGAAATCATTAATTATTTTGTTGGACATTTGTTCTAAAGTCTCAACATTCGAAATTCTATGTACTTCGTTAGTACTGTACCAAGAAGGCAGTTTCAAAATCATCTTCAGAACTTTGTTCTGAATCCTTTGAAGTATTTTTTTCCTGGTAGCACAACAACTAGACCATATTGGAACAGCATAAAGCATGGCCGGTCTAAAAATTTGTTTAAATATTAGTAGTTTGTTCTTCAGACAAAGTTTGGATTTTCTGTTTATAAGAGGATATAAACATTTTATATATTTATTACATTTGGCTTGAATGCCTTCAATGTGATTTTTAAAATTTAATTTTTGATCAAGTAATAGACCAAGGTATTTCACTTCGCTTGACCAGGAAATTGGAATACCGCTCATAGTAACGATGTGACTACTACTAGGTTTCAAAAAAGAAGCTCTAGGTTTATGTGGGAATATTATTAGTTGAGTTTTGGAAGCGTTGGGAGAAATCTTCCATTTCTGTAAATAAGAAGAGAAAATGTCCAAACTTTTCTGCAGTCTCCTGCAAATGACACGAAGACTTCTTCCTTTAGCGGAGATGCCTGTGTCATCAGCAAACAAGGATTTCTGACAACCCTGAGGCAAATCAGGGAGGTCGGAAGTAAAAATGTTATATAGTATCGGCCCAAGAATGCTACCCTGAGGAACTCCAGCTCTAACAGGTAGTCGATCAGATTTGGAATTCTGATAATTTACCTGCAGAGTTCTGTCAGTTAAATAATTTTGAATTAATTTTATAATATAGAGCGGAAAATTAAAGTTTTTCAATTTAGCAATCAAACCTTCATGCCAAACACTGTCGAATGCTTTTTCTATGTCTAGAAGAGCAACTCCAGTTGAGCAGCCTTCAGATTTGTTTGAACGAATTAAATTAGTAACTCTCAAAAGTTGATGAGTAGTTGAATGGCCATGGCGAAATCCAAATTGCTCATCTGCAAAAATTGAGTTTGTATTGATGTGAAGCATCATTCTATTCAAAATTAGCTTTTCAAAAAGTTTACTGATTGAAGGAAGTAAACTTATTGGTCTGTAGCTAGAAGCTTCAGCTGAATCTTTCTCGGGCTTCAAAATTGGAACAACTTTGGCATTTTTCCATTTGCCAGGAAAGTATGACAAATGAAAACATTTATTAAATAATTGTACCATGAAAGACAAGGTACTCACTGGGAGTTTTTTGATGAGTATATAGAAAATTCCATCATCACCTGGAGCCTTCATATTTTTTAACTTTTTAGTTATAGTTTTTACTTCATCCAAATCAGTACCCCAGGATTCATCAAAAATATTTTCCCATGAGGAAATATTCAGATAATCAAGAGCAACCTGATTCTCAATAGGACTAGTAAGACCCAAACTGAAATTATGGGAACTCTCAAACTGCTCAGCAAGTTTTTGAGCTTTTTCCACATTTGTTAGCAATAATTTATCACCTTCTTTGAGCGCTGGAATAGGCTTTTGAGGTTTCTTTAAAATTTTAGAGAGTTTCCAAAAAGGTTTGGAACTCGGCTCTATTTTTGACACATTATTTTCAAATTGTTTGTTCCTCAGGGCAGAGAAGCGTTTTTTAATTTGTTTTTGCAAATCTCGCCATATAACTTTCATGGCGGGATCGCGTGTTCTTTGATATTGTCTTCTACGGATATTTTTCAGACGGATCAAAAGCTGAAGATCGTCGTCTATTATAATTGTATTAAACTTTACCTCGCATTTTGGAACTGAGACAGCTCTTGCTTCAACTATGGAAGTAGTCAGAGAGTCAAGAGCATTATCGATATCATTTTTAGTTTCCAAAGGAATATTAGGATCAAAGTTATATTCCATGAATGTTTGATATTGGTTCCAATCAGCTCTATGATAATTGAAAGTAGAACTGTTGGGATTAGAAATTATTTCTTGAGATATTTCAAAAGTTACTGGAAGGTGATCCGAACCGAAGTCTGCATGGGTAACCAATTGGCTACAAAGTTGACATGAATCAGTTAAGACCAAATCAATAGTTGAGGGATTTCTGGCAGAAGAAAAGCAAGTTGGGCTGTTTGGGTATTGGATAGTGTAATAACCCGCAGAACAATTATCAAATAGTATATTACCATTGGAATTACTTTGAGCATTATTCCACGATCGGTGTTTTGCATTAAAATCACCAATAATGAAGAATTTTGACCTATTACGGGAAAGCTTCTGTAGGTCACCCTTGAGAAGATTCTTTTGCTGACCTACGCATTGGAATGGTAAATAGGCAGCTAATAGTGTAAGTTGACCAAATTTTGTTTCAACAGAAACCCCCAAAGTTTCAAAAACTTTGGTATCAAATGAAGAAAGAATTTGATGTTTGATACGCCTGTGAACAATTATGGCAACGCCACCACCTGGACTTTCAAGACGATCATTGCGGTGTACGAAATAATTAGGATCCCTTTTTATTTTATCACCTGGTTTAAGAAAAGTTTCAGTTACAACGGCAATATGCACGTTATGAACTCGTAAAAAGTTAAACAGCTCGTCTTCATTATTTTTAAGAGATCGAGCGTTCCAATTTAAAATATTCAGTGTCTTAATACCCATTGCTGAATTTCAGAGTCATGACAATATTGTTTGCAAATTTTGTACCAGTTTGAATTGCATCAAACATGGAGTTTGTATTTAACATTCCATTAATCATATCGATTAATGATTTCTGTAAAAAATCCATTTTTGGAGCGGTTATGCTACCTAAGTCAAAATCTTCAACATTTCTGGTAGAATTTTGGTTTCTACCGGCTGTAACGGCAGCGTAGGAAGCTCCATTACCTTGCTGTACATTGCTACCAGCAGGTAAGAATTGAGCATTGAAAACTTGTGCTCTGTTTGTACTTACGGGTACATTTGTACTTCGCTGACCATTGTTAAGAGCAGATAGCAGTGGGAAATTTGACGGTTGGGCATTGATCGTACCTTCCGGTACGAATGTTGGATTTTCGCTCAATTTTCAATACTTCTATTCCATTTCCAACCTACCGTACGCTAACGGAACTTTCAACACTTTCTGTTCATATCTTTCATTCTAGCAAACATGACTGTCTACTCTTGGTGCCTCATGGCGATGAGCGAAACATCCCCGAATAAAAAAGTACAATAGGATAACCATACAGAATCGTAAAGTAGTAATTGATTCAGTGGTTGTACAATACATCTTACTATTCATGTATTGTTCCATTAGAATGACTCTATTGTCAACATGATACATAGACAATAAAGTCTATTGTAGCCGAAATTTTGATGAGAAAAAAACCATAAAATGAATAGTTTTCATTCGAAATTATTCGAGAAAAAAATATTTTTTATATTGTTACGATACTTAACAACCATTTGTTTCTATTATAGAATTGCCATTCACAATTGATTCTATGGTGAAAAACAATATGTTCAATTGTTATCCTATCGTAAAGATCTATAAGTATCAAGCATTCATATCACTGTATTTGCACGTAAGATTGTATGGTATTTTCAATGTAATTTTTATTAGGGTCTCCTTCTACATCATAATCGTTACTCCACGTTCGGAGAATACAAATATAACAATTAGAGTATCCACTGGATTGTTACTGAAAAAAATAAAAATAGACATGTATTCATAGTCTACTAGGCCTGGAAAAGCTGAAAACAGAATAGACCATTCTAAATATCTAAGAGAAAATTTCAATAAAAGATATTATTTTATAAGATGTTATATTTGTTAAAATTCTTTTTCATACCGTTCTAGTTACTGTTCAAAGATAGCAATTGGAGTGATCGAAGCGCCCGGTTTGGTGATTTGAGAAATAAATGGCTTATCTTACCATAATACCACTAAACACAATATTTAAATATAATTCTACACTGCTTATAAGCACATGCCAGTCTTTTATGAATATAGTAGTTGAAGTTCTGAAGTGCAAATTAAATTAAATGTTATGCTGAAATCCTTAAAAAGAAATCGAGCCTCTGATGCTTGTCAGGTTGCTCCATGTTCTTAAATGGTTTTGGAATACAAAGATGATTAGAAAGCGTGCTAATTTTATTAATTAAATGAGAATGGAAAATAATATATGATTTACAGGTATGGGTATACAAATTGATTTTTAGGTACACCATCTTCATTGTTGTGATACTCACTTCATTATTGTCAAAATGACAACATTCCCCAGGCTACGCCAACCAGCGTCTCCATGTTTCAGCTGGCAGTCTTTTGTGATCATATGACTCGTGGAGGCGTGAGGTAGGAACTTGTGAGGACGAGAGGTCGGTCGCACCCTCCTTCGAAGTTGTCAACTCACCATTTGAAGCCTATCCAAAGAATCAAACGGCGATATGGCCTCAACACATATAAAAAACAGAAAATCGCCAAAATAAGTTCTAAACAGAAAGAAACTGTCAGAAAACGATCGCGGAAGCTCTATGGTGGAATTTGCAGAACGACCATCAGTGTATATTAATGGATGACGAAACATACGTTAAGGAAGATTCAAAAACTCTTCCTAGCCCGCAATATTACACGAAGGTCATTGGCAAGAATGTGTCTGACTCGGAGAAGTTCGTTCAGGTTGAGAAATTCGGACAAAATGTGCTTGTTTGGCAGCCGATTTTCAGTTACGGCTTACGTTCATCCAGTTTTTTTCACGAAAGGGACTATCAATTCCGAAGTATACCGGAAAGAGTGGCTACAGAAGCGGTTTTTGCCGTTGTACAAGCAACACACACCTCCACCACTGCTCTGGACGGATTCGGCATCTGCCCGCTTGTTCGACGATTGAACGGTTGGAGAAAATATCGAGTTCGGAGACACATTATTGTCGAAATTGTGAATGTACTGCCTAACAACATAATATTATGTTTTTATTGTTCGCACAAGTGTACAAAATGAATAGGGAACTCAATTTTTGGTAATTTTTGCCAGCGTGTCAGCAAAATGACGTCATAGTACATCACTACTCTGAGAATAATTCCATGGTTGTACTGACAATTAAATCATGTTCAAGATGACTATTGCATATAATGGTAACAATAAACATGAAAATGGTCGAATTTACCACTTTGGTTATGGTTTCAAGGAAGTTTTTTTTTACTATGGTTATGGTTTCATAGTCGGTTCAAAATCACTATACTATACTGCCATAATAACTATACTATACTGCCACATAACCCCCAATAATGGTAAAATGGACTATCAAACTTTTCTCTGTGTATAAGTGAGGGCCTGTCCATCACAAGGACCTGGCGGACAGCGATTTTCCTGTAGCTAACATCTCTTACAACCAAACCTCAAAAGATGCATTGTTTGTAAACAATACTGGCGTTCATACCCGTAGTAACAAACGTCAGATGGGCCTTATTCAAAAAAAGGCCCGCGATATGTTGCATACTGTCAAACGGTTATTTTTGTACTGTTTTTTTTTTAATATAAAATTTGTTTATTTTGCATACTTTTTTAAAAAAATAATAATACAATAAATTATAATAAAACTAATTATAAAAAAAAAAATCCGCCCCCCCCACCCCCACTATCACAACCAAAAACAAAAAAAAGAAAAAAAAAAAAAAAAATTTTTAATTTTTTTTTTTTCTGCCTTCTTTCTACGTTGTCTAAACTTGAATGTATCAGTTCCGCGAAAGAAAGATTCCTATGTTCATGCAGGTTTGTCGCTAGCACTCTCTGCATACCGATAAATACCGATTTTCAATGAAAGTTATTTCAACATTATATTTGGTTTATGATTTATCAGCGTGTTTTTTTTAGATTTTTCACCCCTCGCCCTCGCCATTCTTCAAATGAAAACCCTGCGGCTGCAACTGCGCTCACTGTGCGTACAGTGACCATTCGCTTATTGCAATTTCGTTAATTGAAACGTCTTTTCATTGCAAGTCCACTAATTGCAACGTTTTGCAATTAAAAAGCAATTAACTGTCATATGCAAATGTCAAGCAGTAATCTGTCATTTACGATCTATTGTTCACGAGTTTTTGACAGTCGATTTGACGTTGTCAGATGTTGCAATGAGCGAATGCCATTCGCTCATTGCAATGTAAACATGTTGCAATGAACGAATGGTCACTGTATTTTGTTTTTAGCTTTAGCTTTAGCTTCTGTTTTTGTTTCCTCCGTTGCTCACGTGCTATGCGAGGCGAGCGAGAAACGGAAAAAGTTTCAAGTTAGAGTAAATGGATGCCTGCCATTTTAAGCATTTAATTTGAAAGTAGAAGTGTTATGGTTGTATGTCTGTGATACAATTATCGAGTTTAATTATGATATTAAATGTGTTAACAAATGAAGACAGGTTGTAATTTTAAGCATAATACCCAACAAACAATCACTCATTCAATAAATATCACTATGGCGATTTAATTCAGCAGCGTGTTGAATAATCTCTGAACTATTTTCAGCTTATATTTCAGCCAGATTTTTTATTCAGCCACAAAAGTCTTAATTCAGTTGTAATAATGCACATATGCTTATTTACTGCTTTCGTTTGTTTGTTGGGTAAACTCATCAGTCCTATAGTAACAAGCAACAATACTTTATACATTTATGCTTTTTAATATGGGATTTTCAAAAGAAATTATCTGTTTATTGATAGGGTAGAGCGCTACTTCATCGTAGTCGCCTATTTTCGTTCTATCAAGCAAAAAAAATCAAAAATATCAAATTCACTATGCGCTCAAGAAGCAATGTTGAATAATCGATCATATCTTAGTTTTTCGTGTCTAACAATTCCAGTGGTATGTATGGAAAAGTGTATAAAATTGTAAGCGGTATACACTAGAATTAATCCGTTTTTGTGTTAAAATCTATTTAAAAAAAATAAGGGATGTGCTTAGCACAACGGGAGTTGGCTCAAAAACCTTATCGCTATACATGATTTTTGTTATCTTAATAACATCTTAAGAAGTGTGTATTCTAAAAAATATATATTGAAATGTATATATATTCAAGTATACATATTCAACCTCGAGATGGTAAATATAAAAAAATGGCTAATGTATTTTTTATTTTATTTTTTATGTTTACGTCAAACTTTGTCCATATAAAATTTGAAAATAGAAGAAAAATGATCGCCAAAATATATTGTAATCTTATATCAAAATTAAACTATAGTTCACTTGAAAAAAATCTTAATTTTACTTTATACCGATAAATACCGATATTTTTTAATAAGCAATACCGATATTGTATAAATCCACCTGGCAACGCTGCCTCAAACGGCAAAAGGGCGCTTCCCAACGGCGGTGAAGAGGTATCAGCCACACGGGAGAGCCAGCTGACGAAATCTTGGTTGATACCCTGCAAACGAAGGGATCGATGTAGGTACTCATGAGAGACCCGATCGAACCCGTGGTCGAGGTCGTAAGATATCATCTTCCCTCTCTGCTTTCTCCGAATTAGCTGGGCGACACGATCATTGAGAGAGAGTGTAGCTTGGAAAATAGAGCAGTCGTTATTGCCACAGTTTTGTGCCTCGCTCAGAATTCGATTCCGCATTAGACGCTCCACACGGCTGAGAATTTTAAAATCAACGTTGAGCAGGCAGATCGGGCGATAAGCTCTCGCTGTTCCATCTCCACCTCTCATTTTGACGAGCACAATTGTGCCATCGGTGAATTCCGAAGGAAACTCATTCGTCATGGCTTCGTTTATAACAAAGTAGAGTTCTCTATACATGACGTCAAATGTTCGTTGATAGAATTCAACCGGCAGACCATCGCTGCCCGGCGATTTTCGTTTCTGTGACGTTCGGATGGCATTTTGTAGCTCGTCTACACTGATCTCTGCCATGAGGGCAGCGTTTGCTTCATCGTTCTCGGGCACGACTCTCACGTTTTCGAAACGTTCTCCCTCCACCTGCCTCACCTCTTCCACTGAATACAGATCCCTGAAGTATCGGACCACGTGCTGCTCTATCTCTAGAGAGTCCTGTATTTGTTCTCCTCGTTCGTTCTGCATTTCTGTTATTCTTGTTTTTTTGCCTCCTATCACCCAACTGGAATGTTGACATGTTTTTCTCCGCAAAGAAAGTCTCATTGAGCCGCATGAAGTGTTGCGTTAACTGCCGCTGTAGCGTAAGCATTCGCGCTTTGACGTGATTGATGGTAACCAACATGGTGGGATTCTGGTAATACCCATCATACGCTAGCCGTAGCTGCGTGTACAGGCGATGGTATTCCGCGTTGTAAGCGATGAAAGTTTCACGGGACTTCCAGCGGAAAAAAGATTTTATTTTTCGTTTCGCACATGTGAGCCACCACGCCATCCAGTTGGGGAAATTTCTCCGCTGCCGGGTCCAAAACTGCCACCGAACACGGAACTCCTCTATGTTTTCGGCAGTTAAAAGGTGAGGGTGGAGGGACCAGAAACCGTGTCCTTGTTCACGGCCAAGGTAGGGAAGACAGATTCGCGCTGTTAGAGCTTTGTGGTCCGTAAAGGAACACACATGTGTTGCAGCACTTCGCAGTTGTGCGCAAAGCCCAGTGCTGATGTATATGCGATCGAGCCTCGATGCCGCATTGTGTGTAACGTACGTAGGTGCGGGGATTGTGGGGTATAGTTTTATTCAGATATCGTGAAGCTGAAGCTGCCGCACGGTGGCCTGGAGAGCGGGAAACGAAGGTAATATGCAATCGTGCCGTTGAAAAAAACGTTCTCTTTCCGCACGCAAAACTGTCCCCGACGGCGCGTAAACGTTACACAGAGTCGTGTTTTGCACCCTTAAGTCTATCAGGCGGCTATCCAAGCTCTTCTCTACATGCGAGAATTGTATGTGGTCCTTAAGTGCAATCGCCGTTCCCCTCCTCGTCTGGTCCACATTGCAGACAACGTTGAAACCCGGGAGGGAGAGCTGCTCATTCTCCACCTCCTGGAGGAAAACAACATCTAGCTCCAGCGATCGAACGAAGGTCCGGATAGCGTCAATTTCCGTTGCGTTCATTATATTGTTGATGTTTATAGTAGCTATGTTGTAACTGGAGAACTCAGTCATTAGGACATTTCATTACTCCCGTCTCGTTTGTCGTTAGGATCGTTCTCCACGCGAGCCTTCTTGACTGGTGGTCGGGTGCGGAGCTGCCTTCTGGAGCAGGTTGAACCGACAGACGAATCTGTTTCCTTACCATCGGACTTTCCACTAGAAGTTTTGCGCTCCACTCCGCCGCTAGCAGGGGGCTGATGACCTGTAAAGGGGGTCAACAACCCGCTGTCCGATGGTTGAGTCGAAGCCGAGATTCGGTCTGGACAATTGATGGCATCAGCTTCGGTTGCTGGGGTGAGGAATTTGGTTCGGGTGGCTTGATTCTGGGTTGGCTTCGTTTGGTTCGCACTGGAAGCGATTTGGTTTGAGTTTGTGTTGGTTTGGTCGGGAGTATGGTCGATTTGACTCGTTTTTTTAGAAGGCGTCTGCTTTGCGGCATCGGCGTAGGACTTTTGAACGAGCAGTTTTTTATTTGTCACTTCACCGTTGATGGTGACCCACGACTCAATATTTTGTTTGACCTTCATTTTGGCAATACGAACACCCGTTGAAATACCGGGGAAAACAGTATCGGCTCCGCACCGTTGTTCTAGAATTGTATTGCCATCGCCGTACTTTCCAAGAAAGTCAGCAATTTTTCGGTCCGACACGTCCTCGGACAAATCGTGCAGCCCCACCTCCACTGCTCCATCTTCTAGAGTGATCCTAAGTGGGTATTTTTTCCCATCCATTGAGATCTCGTGTTGGTTGTGTTCTTCGCAAATTCGTTGCGCCAACGCCAGGTCAACGACTTTCACGAAGGAAACACCGAGGACTCTGCTGTTCTGGATCCGTAACACTTCACTTTGTTTCAGACCCAACATGGTCGCACAGAACTTGTACACTTTGGCATTGTCCGGCTTCTTCGGCACGTTCGCAAAATCAATTCGAAAAGTATTTTCCAGACGGCTCATCGCGAAATCGTTAGGACGCACTGCGGCACGGAACGGCTCAGCGATGAACATAGAGAAAAAATCACATATATATATATATATATATATATATATATATATATATATATATATATATATATATATATATATATATATATATATATATATATATATATATATATATATATATATATATATATATATATATATATATATATATATATATATATATATATATATATATATATATATATATATATATATATATATATATATATATATATATATATATATAATATATATATATATATATATATATATATATATATATATATATATATATATATATATATATATATATATATATATATATATATATATATATATATATATATATATATATATATATATATATATATATATATATATTTATATATATATATATACCAAAGCAGAATGCTTTTTCGAACACCTCAAATATCAGCGCTAATTGACTCAAAAATATTCAGTAATAACGTTCCCCCAATTCATTTATTTAATTAATTTACGCTCTGTCATAGTTTTTTTTAATGGTTGAAAAAAAAAAAAATAATTATTTTTATGAAATATGGATTTTACATGGCATATAAAAAAAAAAAAACATTAATTTAATATAAATTTTAATTTTGTTTTAATTGTGGAGATTATAAGAGGTTTTTTCCCCCTCAAACCAAAAAAATTTTATTTTTTTTAAAATTTTCTATTATTCTCCAAAAAAAATTTGTTTTTTTTTATATTTTTTTTTTTTTGCAAAAAAAAATCCGCGGGGGGATTAAGAGAAAAGATTTTTCTCAATTTTTCCCTTTTCGTAACAGCAGTGATAAACCACCACCCAACAACCTCCCCCGATTCAATTTAAAAAACACGGCAAAAACGGGTCCCCCTTTTTCTTGGTAGTACCATAGACTAACTCTAAGACCAGTAGGTCCCGAACAAATACGATATTTTTCTTGGCTCAGTCAGTACTAGCACATCGGTCCCAAGCTCAGTCCCAAGCTCAATGATTCGCCCCTAACAACGCAGCTCACACCAACACATTCTCAAATGTTGTGTCAAAATAACATACCCGTGAATCAAAACAACAACCAAGATACTAGTACCGCAAGGTACCGAAGAGCGCAAGAATTATTGCAAGGTGCAGACTGCAAGGTATACTTCGGACCTAGGGGTTCTACAACAGTGAACCAATTTCAAATCGCTAGTTGCACATTGATTGTTGGTCAAAAAAAACCAAAAAAAAGAAAAAAAGAAAATAACCCAACACTCACAAAAAAAAACAAAAATCCACCCCAATTATTAAAATACCACCCACCACAAAGAAAGGGTTTCATTCATATAATTACTTAAACAAAACAAAAAAAAAAACCCGAAAAAAATAATTTAAATTTTAAAAAATCCCATAAAAAAACATACATATATTTCAATATAATACTACGCCCCTTATATTTCATGTTTATACTAAGCAAGTATAGTTGCCGTTTATACGGAGCTATGCGTCAACCAGGCGAATATCGATTTAGTGTGAACTTTAAACTAGTTAGTTTATATTTTTTTCCTGCGTGTTCAAGAGTTACTTAATACCTACATGCAGAAATTCAAGCAAGAAACTAGAGTTTGGCTTGCTTTTGAATCGAAACTGCTTAAATTTCATGCATTTCTGAAGATATTTCATAACTTTTTTTTTGCTTTTGTCGTTTTCAAGGACCTGACTGGCAGCCATTATCCAGTAGCCAACATCTCTAACATACAAACCTCAAAAGATTCATTGTTTGTAAACAATGCAGTTGTTCGTACCACTACATAAACATTGCAGCGACTATATTACCTTGTACCTTATATACGTCGGAAACAGACATCACACTGACGTTTCTCTTTGTCAATCTTGACAATTCAAGATGTGTTCAAAAATTACGATACATGAAATGTAAGGGACCGAGGGTCAATCACAAATTACGTTTGCGATTTCTGAAAAGCACACAAGTATGTAATCGTTTATCGTTGTATATACTACGTTTATGGTAAAACCTTCAACATTTGTGGTATATTTGACAGACCTTATATTGATATCAACCGCACCATGGTCGATCTAATGGCTGGCCCACAATTTTCCCATAGGTTTTCTGTCAAATTTACGTCAACGGAACGCAAACGTATCTATTGTGGGTGACCCTAATCGCAGGCATGGTAAAATCAAACGCATTTATATTCAGCTGAAAATTGTTGGTGTTAGCGCTTAATTTAATCCTCGAAATGGTAGTTTCTACTGAGTTTTTTTTTGCGCTCAAAACAGCCTCATTTTCATTTGTATTAGTCCCTTTTTTACTCACGGAAAAGTTACTCAATAATTGTTAAAAGTGGATTAACGCAAATTTTGAGTTGATCCACTTTTTACAAATATTGAGTAACATTTTCGTGTGGGAAATAGAGAAAGGAATACAATTCTACTCAAGATTTATCCTACGTTGAGTTCACCTAGTTTCAAAAACGAATTCGATATCAGTCACTACAGAGTAGAATGAAACGAGGGTGTAGACTCGTTCCGTTCCTCGCCAACCGAAGGTCACTCACTCCAAGATTTTCACATCAAAAGCCACCTCAACTTTTTACATGTTGCTCTTGTAACAATTCTTTATTTTAGCAGAAATAATAATATAGCAACCTGCAGCAAAATCGTTCCAGTAAATAGGCACGTGGTTTACTTCAATCGTGAAGCACATTTTAAATTTATTTCTTCGTTTCCATTTCATTCCAGATCTTATCCTCCAGTACTTATGCAACATGCCACACAATCGAAAATTCTTCCTTCCTCCGACGGTGCAGGTACTCAAAAAGTAAGGCCGTACAAATACATTTTTGACTTGAAAACACAATTTAATATTTATTTTTATTCAAAACAGTTCAATTGTTAAACTGGAAGACTTTTCCGCATATAAAGCAGCTATCGGATTTGAAGCAATTAGCCAGTACGCGAACAATCTTTTTACGAAACCATGGCGGAAGGAGTATAAAGTGATCAAGGTACGCACGCGAAGTAGCATTTTTGTTGGGTTCATAGAATTTGACCGGCTTATTCCATATTTCAGATGTACTCAGGATTCTATCAGCACGAAATTGCTGCCAACGTGATAGGTGCGGAAGTGCTTTTCGAACAGATGGGCTACCGAGCGATGCCAAACCAAACGTTGGTTCTAGACGGGCCAATATGTCCCGATCGGGTAACAAACGTTTCCAGGGATGCTATTACGGCTAACGTAGAGTGTCAGGTAAAATCACGATAACTGAAACCTGGAGTTGGTACATTTAAACATCCGAACACGTTTGCTTTCAGATTATGAAGGAAATTTATCGCGAGCTGACGGAAATGAGCCTGCCAGTTAACTGGAGTGATATCTACAGTTTTCGGGAATGCAATACAAGTATTAAATAAGAATTTCGATTATTTGATTGACCGTTTTTTATAACAAGTTGTGTTTTTACAGTGGATGTGATGCAATCCGTACAGCAGATGGCTTTGCTTATTCAGGAAAAGCACCAAAAAACACAACAAGCTAGGCGAAAAGGTATTTACAATAAGTTGTTTTGTGATCCTTATTCATACGAACACATTTGAACGCTGTAAACCGTAGTTCACTCATCCTTTCACTACTACATAGGAATAGCATCTTCAATACCAGTAAAGTTTATACAGTTCAAACATAATTCATTATGATGGCCTATTTAGTACTGGATACTTACTTTCCGTAGCTCACGTAATGATAAATCAGTGAAACTCATATCTCATTAAGCTTTACTGTTAATTTAATAACTTTGTGTCTGGCACTTTTATACATTTACACTCCTTTTGTTTAGATTTGTAATTAATAAATAACACTTTCGTTGAATTGTTTCCCGTAGCTTGTTTTACGTATGTATTTAGTTAACCATTCACCATAATCCTCCAATCCTCTTCATCTCCTATAGATTATTTGTCCTCAAATTATTAGTTTCTTTAGTTTGTAGGTGTATGTTCTACTTTAAGCTCCCCTTGTTATTATTAAAGTGTAACATTCTTAGTTGTAGGACTACGGTCAGTGAAGCGTATAGCTTTTATTAGAGATTGGTGTACAATAACAAAACACGATTCTCGATTAGCTAAAAACATGTATTTACGTTAACATTGTCCAGTTATTATTACAACAATGTAAACTTTGAGATCTTGTTTTGGTAATTCAAGAATTTTCGAGTCATTGATATATTCGAATCTATAAACCGTTTTGATTGCCTTGTAATGAGAGTTTTGGCCCGGTTGGTCTCAGCTTTTTTTTTTTTTCTTGATCTCCTCTTTAAGGGGCACAGGATGTTTTCCGCACATTTTAATGATTTTTATTTTCCCGAGAACGGGAAAGCAGATTATGTTCGAGTTTGTTGCATGCTATAAAGAATACTTTCTAGGCTTGCGTTTAAATTTTTATTGTCATATGATATCCGTGCGTCCCAGCTCCTTTAAGTTACCCTTGCTGGATAGATTTTTCAATTCCGTAGTAGCCAGGAACCCAACATACAATGGTGGCCTGATAATTAGCACGATTAGTCGATTTTCATATAAACAAGTCAACTTTGTAATGCTGTGTCTTCGTAGCTTTCCATTGGATGTTGATGGTGCATTCGACACAAACGAAGATATTATCATGCATTTTACTATTTCGATGAAACTACACGTTTTCAAAAATCAGCTTGAAAAGCAAGGGCTGTGTTGAAATTAGTCTAATAATTATCACAGGTTCCACAAGTTCTACGAAGATATACCATTGCAAAGTTGACTTATTTGTAACTAACGGTGCATGTTATCAGGCTACCACTGTAGCTACACTTGGGTTCGACTGACTTCCCCGGTGTGGATTAGCAATGATTTTTCAGCTAATCTCTCACAATGAGCTATATTATCACGTAGGTACCTCATTCTATCTTCCATGGTTTCGTTATCAAAACACATCAACCCAATGCTTGCTGTCACCTTTACATAAATTCCCCAGTCGGTCTGGTGTCAATTCCAGTCGGCGCCGTTGGGACTTTTTAAGAAAGGCTGAAAGTCACATAAATACGAAACAAAAACAACCTTTCCATAGCCACAGAAGTATACTGACTAAGAGCGAAGCTGAAACGTTTTATACTACAACTACATGTAGCTAGCCGAAACATGTAGACATAATTATACGCCCACTTTATTTGACTCATAATTCTGTGATTATTTGTTCAATTTCCTAAAAAGTTGAGTCACTCAAATTTAAGTAAATTTTGTTGGGATCAGGGTTCGTTAACCGTTAACGTCTAACATCTGTTTCGTTAAAGTCTGCAATGCAAACTTCGGTATAAGACATTAACGAAGACGGTCGGAGGCGTTAACGAACAACAACCCTGGTTGGGGTTGACAAGTCAACAAATCAACAACATCGATTTGAATCAGATGGATACTCTTGAATTTGAAAGGACTATTATACTGCCGTTATACGCATAACTGTCCCATGCTCTATGAGATTCCCTATATACATGGGACAGTTATGCTTATAACGGCAGTATATTTGTTGATCAATTTTCCCCATCTACTTTCTCTTCTGTGAATAACGTGACTGCGAAAGCATTTTCCGTAGAATTTATTGTTTAATGTACAAGCTAACCACCACTTCTACTCTTTATCTAAGCCGTTAGCAGAGCCACAAATTCTATGGTTTAGCCGTAATAAACCAATGAGAAAGTCGAGGAGGACAATCGATCAACGAAGACAGGTCCTTTTCAAGTGTTGAAATATATAATGGTTGCCTCTCAAGTAGTTCCCTTAAACAAATCTGTTTTTCTTACTAAAAAAATTACGATACTTCCAAATTTGTTATTAAAAGCTACCAGAAATATTCTGGAATTCTTTCAAGATTATTATGAGATGCTTCCATTCATCTGGTATGTATCCCGGATGCATTTTGAATGCCTTCAGAATTGCTATGCGACTACTCTGGAGTTCTAAAGTAATATAAAACAAAAATCTGGATGCTTCCAGGATTATTCTGGAATGCTTTCAGAACAGTATTTTTATTGAATATTTGTAATGTTTCCAGGGCTCATCTGCGATGTAGAATAGTTCTTGGATGTATTTAGAATTATTCTGGAATGTTTCCAAAGTAGTTCTGAGATGCTCCAGAGTTGTTCTGGGATGCATCTGAGCATTTCTAAGTGCAATCAGCCAATCAAAATCATAATCTTCCATGACCTCCGAATTGGATGAAAATTTGCACATGGCTTTGGTATTGAGGTAGCTAGGTAACGCAAAAGTGAGGTTAAACGGCGTGGATGGCACTCGTGAAAAATGTTTTTTCGAGCTGTCTAAGCAAAGTAGTTGGTGAAAAAAGAGCCGAAAATCGTCGATAATGACGATACTTACCAGTTCCATACTAGTGTAAAAAATAGCCAGAAGTTATTATCAATTTCACAAACTATGATGTTTAACCTTACTTTAGCTTTACTTGGATTCCTTAATGGGAAATCATGTTTGTCCAGTTGATCAAAAAAAATGTTTTGACTCAAGAGTAATTTTTCAAAGGGGCGCATGTGTTTTCATATGTGAAATCACCAAAATATGATTGTTATGAAATTTTGTCGGAGAAGTTTTTAAAAAAAAGCGTAGTTCAGAGATTCTTTTGAATCGTGCTGAATCGATTTCAGATGTTCTTCGATGCTGCTAATGTAGTTCTGGAAGCTGCGATGCTTCCAATATTGTTCTTCGATGCTTCCAAACTAGTTTTGGGACGATTTTAGAATAGTTATAAGATGATTCCAGAGTAATTCTGTGAGGCTTCTAGATAGAATAATTTTCTAAACTAAGGAGTGTATCGAAAATAAGCTATCCACAAACTTTATTTCAAATTTTGTTGAAAACCGATATTTTATTCATATAAAAAATTGATCCTTTATTGTACGAGGTTAAACTTGAACATAATGAAGACCGGATTAAATTTAAGTTATTCCTTCACGAAATTTCGAACTTTGGATCGAATGCTCTTCATCAAGTTCCGGACAAGTGTTGCATCGTATTTTTTGGACGCTTGAGCCCAAATTTTTTTGAACTCCTGTATGTTCCCAGCTGCCTTACCAGTCTTCTTGAAGACCCTCTTCACGAATGCCCAATAACGTTCGATGGGTCGAAGCTGAGGGCAATTTGGTGGATTGATATTTTTCTCAACGAAATCTATACCCTTTTCCGCAAGCCAATTGAGAGTGGGTTTGGCATAGTGAGCCGACGCTAAATCCGGCCAAAACAGTGGAGGTGTACTATGCTTCTTATATAAAGGCAACAATCTCTTCTGGAGACACTCAGATCGATAGATTTCCGCATTTATAGTTCCGGTAGTGTAAAAAATGGCTGACTTCAAACCACAGGAACATATTGCTTGCCATACCAGTACCTTTCGACCGAATTTCTCCACTTGAATCTACCTGTCCGCATCGCTCACATCCTCCCCAACGGCGGCAGTAAAGTATTGTGGACCTGGAAGGGTTTTTGAGTCCTCCTTTACATAGGTCTCATCGTCCATCAAAACGCATGCATCCGGACGCTGCAAAAGACGTGAATACAATTTCCGGGCCCTTGTTGCTGCTCGCTTCTTCTGTTCTGCACTTTATTTCGAGATTTTCTGCTTCTTGTAGGTCTACAGGTGGTTTCGCCTCTTGATACGCTGGATCATTCCGACACTCGTTCCTGCTTTTTTGGCCAAATCACGTATTGACATTGATTTGTTCTTCATGATTAGAGATACCACTTTCTGCTCCAGTTTCGGGTTGGAAGAACCGGGTTTTCTGCCTCTTCCTGGTAGCTCATCCAAAGAATAGTGTTCCCCAATGTTATTAATGATGGTTTTAACACTCGCATGATGAATTCCAAACCGCTTCGCCAATTTTCGCATAGTAATACCCTTCTCACTTAGCCATGTGTCCAGAACCTTAATTTTCACTTCCTTTTCAATACGCGACATTTTGAAAACGCAGAATTTGAACCGCACAAACAAGTAAACAAAAGAAAGCTGACAGTCAAACGCACAGCATGCAGTGTTCAGAGCATAAAAACCACCACAAATACATGCGTACAACGCAAATGTATGTGGATAGCTTATATTCGATACACTCCTTAGTTCTGACATGCTACCAAAGTTGTTCGGGATGCTTCTAAAAACTCTTCTGAGATGATGCCAGTTTTGTTTTTGAATGCTTCCAAATAGTTTTTGGATGATGCCAGATAACTTCGTGGCTGGTTTTAGAATACACTCTCGAAAGATCAAAATTATTCTGGTGCTTCCAGAGTAGTTCGAGAATGTATATAGATTAGTTTAGAGATGCTTTTAAAATTGTTCTGGGATACTTACAGAACTGTTCCTGATTTTTTTTCAGTGTAGCATCCCGAAAAGAATTCCAAAGAAATATATATTCCCGTAGACTCCCTTAAGTGTACTGATTGAATTCAGAACTAATTGCGGTTCAGGAATTACCCTCCTTATAACTAGTTTCTGTACCTTGCCATTGGTGAATCCGCTACTGCTTTATAATGGTGCGTTGGGGACGGTAGTTTCTTTATCGTCATCAATTATTCATGTTGCTCGCTTCTGCAGCATGAAGAGGCAATGGGAATTATTTGAGCTACCCTCCTTGATGAACTATTTCATGAGAGAACTAACAATCGCAGTGATAGTAGCACATCTGTGACACCTTTTTTTTTAACAGCAATGTCGTAGTACATTTATGTAAAGGCATTGCCGTTGGGTGTGATACTGGTGGGTTTTGCCGTAAATCACTTCCGAATAGGGAAATTAAAGGGTTAAAATTTCAATTCTCAATTTCCCATCATTGCACTTTCTACCTGCATGGTAAGCTCACTTTGTTGTCTCCACAATCGCCCAACAAGGAAATTTGACCCTTTCCGGATACTCCCAAACCGGTTCCGGTTGGGCTCAAACTGGACATTTCCAGAACTTAATAAACTATCGCCAGCCAATGGCTCAAAATTTGAGAATAATCACCCAGAAGTACATGAACTTCATACCATGAACTATCAAGAATTTCGCGATTTTTCACCCAAAGCTTCAAAGACATCATGCAATGGACCAACAAGGGGATTTTTCCACATCCGGATACTGTGGATTCTAAGGGACTGATATACTAATAATGTTTAGTGTATAGCTTAGAGGTTTAATGGTGTACACCATAACAGCGTCCCTTCTCAGTCCTTCTATAATCAGTTCCGGGATATCCTGAGGAAACCCGATCAATCTATTGGCCCGTGACATGTTAGCTGCATGTCGTACTTCTGAATGAATAGTTATGATAGTTTCAGACATCCAACGGTACCGGTCTATGCAGTTCTGAAAGTGTCTGTTTTTTGGGCTGTATTGTATCCGGTTACAGAGTAACCAGAAGTGTCTAAATCTCATTGTTGGTCCTAGGTAATATATGAGTGTACTTCCGGTTTAAACACATAATGTTGAGCCGTCGAACGGTACCAGTACGTGAAGCTCATAAAATATCTGTGTAGGACCCTACAGAAACCGATTCCAGAGTATCTGGAAGTGGCCAAGTCCCATTGTTGGTCGATGGCATGATATCTGAGAGAAAAATCATGAATTTTAGCCATCGAATACGAATACATAATGTTCTGAAAGTTTCCGTTTTGGCCCCTATCGTATCCAGTGCCAGAGTATTTGGAAGTGGTCGAATCCTTTTATTGGTCCAGACATAAAGAACATGTATTTATTGTTAAGAAATCATGAATTTTGAGCTGTATAACAATACCAGTACATGGGGTTTAAAAGTTGTCATTATCGGGGTCCTGTCGAGACCAATTCGGAAGTATCCAAATTGCTTTGTTGGTCCGTAGAATGATGTCCATATTCATCTGGGTGAATAATCATGCATTTTGAGCTGTCCAAAGGTATCAGATCAAGAAGTTCTAAAAGTGTCCGTTTTAGACCCTACCGGATCCCATACCAGGGAATCGGGAATTGGTCTTATATCGTTGTTGGTCCATTGCATAATACTCTTGCAGCTCTTGAATTTTCAACCATCGGTACCAGTATATGAGGTTCTGAAAGTTTCCGTTTTGAGCCCTAATCAAACCGATTCCAGGGTTTCCAGAAATAGCCAAACTTCCTTGCTGTTCCATGGAATGAAGTTTTTGTAGTTCTGGATGAAAAATCATGAATTTTGAGACGTCGAACGGCATCAGCTAATGAGATTCTGAATGTATCTTCTTCAGATTACTGCAGGAACGGATTCCAGGTGCCCACGTATTGCTTTCGCAATTAGCTTATTGCTTGCTCTCAACTTAGTGTTCTAAATGCACTTCCACAGTTATTAATTAAGAGTATTCGATGCCAGGTACCATTTTGTGTGGCAAGTACAATCATACGCTATGCCCAGGGAGTCGAAAAAATTTCCTTAACGAAACATTCCTAGACCAGACCGGGAATCGAACCCAGCCGCCTCCAGCATGGTGTTGCTTTGTAGCCGCGCCTTTATCGACTGAGCGCGGTAACGGTTCACAATCCTTGAGATTTAAGTGTATCTATGTGAAATAGATTGAAAAACACAATGGAATTGAAATTATTCAAATGAAATAATTCCCTATAGATGAAAATTGCAGTTTAATTATTTAACTGAATCTATAGCATACATGACAACACTCTGCCATCCATAAATAGTTTTTTTTTTCTAGTTTTCTTGTGAAATTTCTTTTAAGTCGCATCCAGTGTATTGCTTGAAACATAATAGTTTTAAATATATTATTATTAGCAACAGAAATTATAGATTAGAAAACAAATAATTTATGAACGGCTCAAAAGATAATTAAAAGGAACAACAAAAAAAGAAAAAATCCATTTTAATTTTTTTTACTTTTATTTCAACCCCCCACCCCATCCCCACTATTTATAGAGGGATTCCATCCAGAATGTGCCGGAAATCCCAAAAATCATACCCGATCATCATTGATTTGGATGAAACTTGGCACATGAGTTCGGTACGTTGGAAAAAAAAATTCCACTGGTGTTAAGATAATTTGGGTTCAAGAGTAACTTTTGAGATGGGCGTATGTGTTTTTTCCAACATTTTACTTGAAAAATCGTAGTTCAAAAACCATTACATTTAGAGAAAAACTTTATATAAGGGAATTGTAGGGAACTAAAAAACCTTTCTTAAAAAAATATACACAGAAAAAAAATTTTTTTTTTCATCAAGAAAAATCAAAAATAATTACTAAAAATAAAATATCTAAAAAAACATATTTTTAATATTTTTTTAATTTGTTGTATGGAAATTTGAGGAAAAAAGACACGTTTTAAAAAAAACTCTAGGATGGACGCTCTTATAATAAAAAAGTTTTTCAAATAGCGAACTTTGGTGTATATTTCAAATTTTGGTTATTCATTCTTATAAATAAATTTTGATGTTACAATATGGTTTTGGAGATCATTACAAACAATAATGATAATAATGATAAACCACGTAAACGCAACCGTTTTCAAGATATTTCTGATTTTCTTTCAATAAAATTTCAAAACCTCAAAAAATACGCCCTTTTCATAAATTACTCGTGATATTAAAACAACAATAGCTAACGATTGTTTCTCTTGTGTTTTTAGCCTTTTTAAAACACATGTATGTGCCTCTTACTTACTCTTAACAGCTCGTCGATTGAAAAAGCTTCACTTAAAGTTATAAGACAAAAATAATGAATTATGGTTGGATTTATATTTATATATACCATTTATTAGTCTCGGTCATTGATAATATTACATAAACATTATATAAACTATTGATTGCTTTTATATATATTATGAATCCTGCCTTCTTCGTCATTCGAAAACAGTTTTACAAAAACTTCGTTTTCTGAAATTGGAACGAATGAGTGGTACTTTTGTGTACCTGCAATCGTTTTAGTCTGTCGGTAAATTTCATTCCATTCTGCTACCCCCTGTTCATACTCTTCATGTGATACATAACAAAACGACATTTTTGTTAAACAATCATCACTTTTTTGGTTCGCCCATTCGAATAACTCTAATGCACTTTTTATAGGGTGTTCATGTTGTACAGCAAGGCTTGCATATCTTGCCATTCGTTTTAATGTACCACCAATTGCATCGCAAGGTCCCTTACCGTGGGATGTTGCGAAAAAATGCCATTCAGCATCAATATTGTATTTCTTTTTAAACTTACAAAGGCTTGCAAAGTTCTTCCTATTTTTATATTGGGATGCTGCCCCGTCAGACATAAACGTAGCTTTCTTTACTTTAATTTTTGTTTGCAAAAAGCTTATTAGTTTTGAAATAAACACCTGCACCGCAATCGTATCATGTTTCAACACTTCTGAGATAACAATGAAACTGATATTTTTAAGTATTCCAGATTCCGTGTAATAAATGACAAAAGGGTGAATAGTGGCTTGCTCATTACTCCAATAACTACTTTGAACAGCATCTTGAAAAACAAATGAATAATTTTCAGAAAAATCACAAATTATTATTACTGCGCCGTCTTTAAGACAACTTTTATAATCTCTCAAGAAACTAGACTGCTGAGATTTGACAAAATCGTGGGATACTAATTGTTCCAACTTTTCACAAAAATAAGCAATAAATTCATCAATTGGTTTAACAAGTGTCTCTAAACTACATCTATCAGTTGAAATCCATTGCTCAAAAGATATTTCAACTAAACCACGTTTTTCTAATTTGTCTGTTAAACTACTCTCAAAATCTGAAAAGCCTGGACATCGTTCGCATTCACGGAGGTAACATTTTTTAGTTCTAGTTGATGAGCTACATAATATTTCTTCAAAACACATTTTATAATCATTCTCGAATGAATATTTTCTAAGACCATGAAGCATCAAGTTAATGTTCTCATGAATGGTGCAAACACAAATGTTATGAGAACCTGTGCTGCCATGTAATTTGCAATGCTTTGGTCTTAGTGCTGCAAAAGAGCTAAACCCAACAGCATTTTGATGCATCTCTTGAAATTTAATGAAAGCTTCTCTTAATGAACAAACTAAAAGGCGCTTTTGAATATGAACCCTCTTACCTTCACTCCTCACTGAAACGTAGTCGTTCATACCAGGGGTTGCTCGTGTAATCTCATCACTGTCGTAAAATTGCAAAATTTGGTTTTTTATTTCCGGGTTCAGACCGTGTCCCAGCTTTTCGCAGTCGGGAGGAGAACGGGTGATGTCATATTTCTCCCACAAACTGACCACTCCCCAGAAAAATTATCACGCAGCGGAAAAAGAAGCTCTCGCAGCTATTCTTGCGATAAAAGCTTTTCGTGGGTACGTGGAAGGATACCATTTTACCATCATTACAGATTCCTCAGCACTTACGCACATACTGAGTACCAAATGGAAAGTGGGCTCAAGATGTAGTAGGTGGGCACTTGATTTGCAGCAATATACCATGACAGTGGTTCACCGGAAAGGGAAGGAGAATATAGTCCCGGACGCCTCGTCACGGAGTGTGGCTGCTGTCCAGGACTCACCCACTACACCTTGGTACACTTCCATGCTCGAGAAAGTCACGAGCCATCCGGAAAACTTTGTTGATTTTAGGATTGAGAATGGCAGGCTACAAAAGTTTGTCACCGCTCATGATCTTCCGTACGATTCTCGTTTCGAATGGAAGGTGATCCCAAAAGAAACGGAAATTGCTAAAATCTTGCAAGAGTGTCACGATTCGATTTTTCACCCGGGCGTTTCCAAAACACTAACGAGAATCCGGCAGAGGTACTACTGGCCTCGAATGGCAGGAGAGGTTCGTCGTTATTGTCAGCAGTGTCAAACCTGCAAGGAGGTAAAACCAGCATCCGTTGCAGTAGCGCCCGAAATGGGGAAAATGCGTCTCGCTACACGTCCTTGGCAGATAATATCCGTCGATTATATCGGACCCCTTCCCCGAAGTCGACGTGGAAATACGCACATCTTGGTCGTGTCTGACTACTTCTCGAAATGGGTGCTGATTCAGCCTGTGAGAAGTATCAGGAGTTCAACCTTGTGCGATATATTGAAAGACCAGTGGTTTCTTCGAAACTCAGTACCCGAAATTGTTATTTCGGACAACGGTAGTTGTTTTCTGTCCAAAGAGTTTAAAGCGCTCATAGATCGATTTAAAATTACTCATTGGTTGAACTCCCGATACCACTCACAGGCTAATCCAGTTGAGAGAGTCAATCGAACGATCAATGCAGCTATCCGAACGTACGTCAAGGATGATCAGCGACTGTGGGACACGAAGGTCCCGGAAATAGAAACGATTCTTAACTCGAGTATTCACTCATCGACAGGCTATACGCCATTCTTCATAACACACGGTCACGAGCTGTCCGAGGTTGGAACGGACCACCGTTTAGCCCGTCACGATGATGAACTTACTCCCGAACAGCGAGAGGCTAGAAAGCAGCAGATGTTCAGCGATTTGTATGACATCGTAACTAAAAATCTAGTAAAAGCTTATAATTCGTCAACCAACACCTACAATCTCCGTCATCGCAAGTTTGCGAAAGCATTCGTTCCCGGGCAGTTGGTATATAGAAGAAAAATGAAGCTTTCTAACGCAGCAGAGCATTATAACGCGAAATACGGTCGTCGTTTTCTTCCCCCACGACCTTCGTCGGCAGCTAAAACACCTTCGTGCTTTGCAAGGAATTTAGCTTGTGATACGATGTACTTTTTTGTTATTCCAAATTCTGCCATTACTCTTTGATTTGTCCAAGATTGTGGTAAAACCGAAAGTATCCTTACTTGATCGTCCCTCGAAGTTTCTGGATCAGCATACCGGTCCTTTAGCTGCGCGATTATTTCGTCATATTCGGCTGCTTTCACTTTCAATTGTTCCAGGTCATCCTCCTCCGCTTGATCCCCAAATATGTGTGTCCGAATGCCGTTTGAAACATCTTTGAACTTTTTGCGGGCATAATTTACGTTCAGGAACTTTTTTAGCCGATATTGGCGAAACGTTGATTCCAGCTACGCCCTTGTTAAATAGCTCAATATTATGGCGCCTTGAATAATCTTGCACACTGCTATCAGATGGCACTGACATTAATGATATTGCCGATGGCGTTTCCTCGAGACCATACAAGTCTACTTGCCGTGATGTAGATGGTTGTGGATCCATAATGTTAGTAATTGATGGTTTCTCACTAGGCTCCGAAATTGCAGCATGGGATTGTTCCGTTCTATTTAAATGCAAACGACAATTATCACAAATCATCAAAGAAGTGTCCAAATGTGTTTTGCCCATAAACTTGAGTTTTTTGACATTTTGTTCGGTTAATTTACGAAGGTTTTTTGAGCACCGTTTAGTGGGAAACGGCATACAACACTTCTTCATGTTAAACTCCATTTTCAGTTCACTCAGATAGATTTTACTGATGAATGCGACTATGTATGAGCATATATATTGGCTGTGGTACCTTTGGAAATGCAGGTATAAAACATCTCTGGTAGTTTACAGGCAGCGTACATTAGCTGTTTTTTTTATGAGAAGATATACCTGACATACGTTATAGCTGCTATTTGTCTACCTACCTTAAACAATATGTGTTACTTTCATCGCTACATCACCGAACTGTTCGGAGTGTAGTTTTCACACACTACACCCGACCTCTAACATCGTTGGAGCTTGGCAAAATAGTCAGCAGTTCGATTAATATGCTTCTTCTATATGACCCTCCGCATAATTTCATCATCTGTCCATTTCACACTTGTCGCCCCTGCGACATCTATCTCGCTGTTACTTTCATCGCTTTAGCAAATTCGCTCCCTTCATTCTCTGAGCGGCCCGACCGATACAGCCATAAAACAATTATAAATATATTGATTGCAATATTAAAACAATAGTGCTATTTATCTTGTTCTTTTCAAATGAGTCTTCTTATCATCCTGATATCAAAAGAAAAGAGGACATTAGAGTAATGTGAACGTTATAATATGAAGATCTTGGAAAATTTATCATTTCTGGTGGAAATCTCGATTAACTTAAGAAAAGAGCGAATTTTCTTATGTTTTTTCATTCTATTGAAATAAAATCCGAAAAATCTCGAAAACGGTTGCGTTCAGGTGATTTATCATTATTATCATTATTGTTTTTAATGATCTCCAAAATCATATTGTATAATTAATTTTCATTTATAATAATGAATAACCAAAATTTGAAATATGCACCAAAGTTCGCTCTTCGGAAAACTTTTTTATTATAAGAGCGTCCATCCTAGAGTTTTTTTCAAAACGTGTCTTTTTTTCTCAAATTTCCACAAAACAAATTTGAAAAATATTAAAAATATGTTTTTTTTTATATTTGATTTTTAGTATTTATTTTCGATTTTTCTTTATGAAAAAAAATTTTTTTTTCAGTGTACATTTTTTTTACAAAGCCTTTTTAGTTCTCTACAACTCCCCCATATAAAGTTTTTCTCTAAATGTAATGGTTTTTGAACTACGATTTTTCAAGTAAAATGTTGGAAAAAAAACATACACCCATCTCAAAAGTTACTCTTGAATCCAAATAATCTTAACACCAGTGGATTTTTTTTTTCAACATACCGAAGACGTGTACCAAGTTTCATCAAAATCGAAGATAGTTGAGTTTGGTGACCGACCGATTTGGCGTGGAATCAGTCTATATAAGAATAAGGAATGTGGGTTCTCCCACCGCGCGATGAAACAAACAAAAAAAAAAAAATATAAATTATAACGAATAACGACCGTTCGCCCGATTCCAACACAACAACCAACAACATAAGCAAAAATTTCGACCGCATGCAACGACCTACTCACAGCCCGCTTTGCATATCATACCAATTAAATTAAACCAAACTGTGCACCACACAATATTATTTTTTTCAACGGACTTTTATTTTTTATTTTGAACGAGGAATATACTATTTTTTTTTTTATTTATTTTTTACAGCTCCCTATAATAAATTTAAATTCGAGTTTTTTGTTTGGATTCTTTAGGTAAAACAAATAAATGAATGGTTTTTTTTCCTTTTTTCAAGCAAGCATTTGTCATGCTATAATACTGTCGGTAAATCCAATCATTACTGTTCTTCGGCGACATAATGCATTAACATTAAATGTATACAGTTTGTTCTTAATGTTAGTGTCAGGCCGAGTATCCTCAATCATCTATGAGTTTAGATCATATGTTCTGCTAGATCAACCATTGCTTGCAACAGTTGATAACTTTACCATGCTATCAAATCACCGATTTTCAGTAAACATCTTTCCTATCATGTAGAACTCCCTTTTCATGCTTAATCATAGTTTAGAATTATTCTGCATATATTTTTAAAACGCATCATTTCGAAAAAAAAAAAAGACATTTCGCCAGTGAAGAATAGTCGAGCCGAATGTATAGGTTGTTTTTTTTTCCTTTCTTTCATTCGCTACCCCTAGAATCGTATAGCAGTACGCTAGTGCCAGCAGTTAGCTCTTGCAACTCTTGCAATCCGTATCAGTTTCATCCACATATGCAACAGCAACAGCAACATCAGCAGCAGCAACCGCCGGCTCCTCAGCCACCTCTCTTGGCAGTTCACCCACAACAAGCTCCTCTTTCGATGCCCTTCTGTGGCCCGCAATCCTTGTATAATTCCGTTCCCTGTAGTATGCATAATCAACCTTCAGGCCTTGCTTACGGTTATCATCATCAAAATAGTTACCCAACTTACCTACCGACCTCTCCATCCCAACCACAAGCTCCTCACCCTTCTAATCAATCCTCTGTGATCCCACCACACCCACCGCCTCCGCTTGGAGTGATACCCCATTCTAAGTCGTTGGATCATTATCAAGAATCTGCCGAAGCTATGTACAATCTGACCGCTTGCATGCAACGGCATTCAATTGATCAGGCCTTTGATTATGCTGCAGTTTCGTCGGCATCGCACTACGGCGGACCGATGGGAATGGGTCCTCCGACCGGAGCCTACGATGCTGTCGACAGCTACAACGTGCCGTATAACCATCTTTACAACGTTCCCGGGACCCGGTTTCCATTACCCTACAATCTAGCTTCAAACATAGGGCCATGTATGAACGGAATACCAGGAAAGCCAAACGGAAATGATCAATTCTATCAACCCAGTATTAATGGTTACCAGCCGATGCCACCATATTATCACCATCGAAGCAGCAGTAATGGTCAAATATATAGTCAGCAAGTGCAACCCCATAGACATGCCGCTGAAATTTATATGAACCACAGTTTCGACCACGTCAGTTCTCAAACTCCTACATCTATTCTGAGCAAAAAGAAGACTTCCTATGATGATTACGATGTTCCTTCGGTGAGGCATAGTGGTGACTCCAAAAACCCTGGAGACCTTATCTACATTGACACTCGAGAAGAAACGACGAAAGAACGAAAGAAATCCGATCGATGCATTAAGGGTACAGATTTACTGGTGGACTTCGAATGTGATATGCTGCCCGAATCGTTAGTCGAACGAAATCATCTTCAACATCAACAACAACCGCATCAGCAGCAGCATCGTCACCCCTCCTTACACCATCAGACATCACGAAACTCACGGCAATCTGATTTTGATAGCTATGAAGACGAACAACTGCAATCCGGAGCTAATGTACGCGCTACAAATGTGAACAAGCGTATATCGACTAAAAATCAAGACGGCATTGGCTCGTATGAGCAGTGGAACTACGTGTTCCAAAATTTGGAGAAACAGGGATATACCAAGGATTTGGGCGAAAGAGGAGATTTCCTAGTGGACGTCGACGGAGAAGAGTACCCAGAAGGTAACACCAGCAGGGGCAGTACATTGAAACACAGCAGCAACGATAAATTGAAAGCGATGAAGGCTAAATCTGCGGATAAGGTTGATGGCATACGTATGTTGTCGGCCAAGCAAAGCCAATCAACCAAGCACGAACGGGACAACGAAAGAAACGAAATTGTAGCACGAACTGCTCAAAAACCCACCACAGTACAAAAAATGACAAAAACGTCTAGTAACACTCAGGCAGACAATATCCAAAAGGCTAATCACTCCAGCAATTTAACTAACAGCAGTGTTAACTACGGTGGGACAATCAGTAGACGAAACTCCATGTCTCGCAAAGTTTCGACCTCTACTAAAGAGAATGGCACTTTAGCACACGCCTCAAATAGTAACAGTACATCTGGTGGTGGAATCCTGGTCAACCACAACAACTCAAGCTATACGTCATCTTCTGCTTCGGGTAAAAAGAAAACTACCAGTTTCGACACTGCAGCAGCAACCATCATCAATCCAGAGGACGATCGACGTACCAGCAATGGTTGTACGAGTCGCAGCGAATGGAATTGTGAATTTTGCACTTTTTTGAATCCCGAATCAAGGCGCATTTGTGAAATGTGTTCCAAGAGTCGGGACTTTAATGTGAATAACGGTGGAGCAACGACAGCGACCAGCAATGGGACAGCAACCTGTGTTTAATAGGATAATATTGTGATCACACCTGAGAAAGAATCCGAAATTAAAATTAAAAAAAAAAATCGACAATGCAATGGTTATCATTTGCCGACAGAGGAAAATTAATAATTCGACCATCTTACAGGTCACCTAACTAGTCAGAAATCAAGAAATATATGAAACTTATTAAATATATATATTAAAATTGTTATACATTACACTATTTTTAGATTACCTAAGACAGAAGAATCTAATGTCTAACATTTGTAGCAATTTCTAAAACTAACTAAAATGAAAGCTCATGTTTCCCAGATTATGCAAATTTTAATAAAATAACTTTTCTTTGTTTGCTGTTGACAAATGAAAACCAATTGGCCTTGGAAAAAAATCCGAAATCCTACTCCAATTAAATCTGGGCCATAATTAATCCGAAAAAAATGGTTCTTTTTAACAGGTATACTTCCGCTCATTGAAAGCACACAGTTGCTAAGAGAAAACGTCTCCTCTTCAAAGGGTAGGTTTATATAGTGACCTCGATCCAAATCTGCTAATGGCAAGCAGCCACCATGTATCTCGATTCCCTTAAATCATATACAATTTTCCCGAACACTGGTCTCGACAAATATAGTGACTTCGTAATTAAAAAACTAACACCTCACTTGTTCAATTTTTGAAAACAACACAGAATTCACTGAAACACCTATTCAAACTATCACTATTAAACAAAAACGAGTTTCAGTTTCTTATTTACAAAAAGTGAAGTGTTAGTTTAAATTTTACTAGTTTTTCAATTACAATCATTCTACAAATACTTCGTGTCAGGACTTGCTAATGCATGGTATGCTAACCCACAATGACGAAAAACATTGGTAAGCAACTCAGAAAGAAGCTTTTGTTTTCGAGATACGTGTTCTGGTGTGATACAAGTTTCATAAAGCTAAAAACATCCAATATCCTGCTTTAAGGCTTACTTATTTATATGTAACCCGCAAATCTTTCGCAGCCTTCCGTAAAAGTTACACACAATGAAAAACACGTGCAAACCTTCATGGTCTCGCTCAATTTCCATTTTACAATCCGTCTACGTTTAGCACATGTTATTTCGACCCAATCTAAAATTGAGTAACCCAGTGTCTCCACTAGCATTTTTTTAACTAACATTTCTGCCACTCTCAAAGAAAATGGATATAGTTTTTGGCTCAGGAAGTACCAGCACGGAGAACAGACATCCAGGGTCTAACTTTTTCTTCCAAATTTAATGTGTAAATTTTTCAAAGCAAACCGTTGGAAAATCAGCGCCGCCTAGTCTGTGTTTCACCAAACTAAAATTGACTGACAGTCAACGACTACCAAATCCCAAGGCGCACAGGTGGCGCCATCAACATACGATTCACCAAAACTAACGAAAACGAGCAGTAATTTAAAAATGGCGGTGACATAATTGAAATAAAATAAATAAGAAATTTTACACGGAAGGCACTCTAGCTTGGATGTCTGTGCTCTGTGGTACCAGCACATCGGTCCCATACTTAATGATTCGCCCCTAATAACGTAACTCACACGAACACACCCTGCGGCCAGCACATTCGTACTCTTTTCTGTGCTAGAATCTTTGTTTTAGTTTCGGTTCACTGTGTTATTATGACAGAATATTTGAGGAGTTTTTCGTTGTGTTATGTTTAAGGGGTAATTCTCAGGACCGAGCTTGGGACCGATGTGCTGGTACTTCCTGAGCCAAAAACTATATTCATTTTCTTCAACGCTATCCAGCCCCTGGTACAATGTTTTAACAATGTGCAATGAAGCCAACAGTTCGGTCACGGAATGCGTTACTGCAACTTACAAGCGTAATGTGTTATACATGTTGCTTGCTTCAATCCATACAGACTTCGGCGTAGATGGCACACGAGACTCGGATCCGCAAGATTCCAGGGCCCAATGTGGACGTTGGACGCATGAAAATCATTTCTTCCAATACTCCATGCAGATATGCTGTCGTCATGTGATTCAGGTTGATGAGCATTTTCTTCTGGCTTGCAACGGATAGCAATACTCGGAAAGTCATCTACTTCACGACCGGCGCAACGACTTCATCATAATCTATGCCATATTTTTACTTGAAGCTTTGCGCCACTAAACGTGCTTTGTAGCACTTTGCTCATCTTCCTTGAAAATCCACTTCGATCGAATAGCTTTCTGTCCGATTGGAAGAACTGCCAGCTCCTACGTACAATTCTTGCTAAGTGATTTCAACTCCTACTCAATCTCCGCTTTTCATAGAGGGCTTTCCGGACCATTTATAGCTTCGTTACTTCTCGGCTCAGGAACATACTTCTTCGCCATATTGATGATTTCACGATATTTGGTTCAATGTGTATTGCGCTGAGATTTTCGTATTGGCGTAACTTCTTTAGATGTTGATGTCAATGTCTCCTCATCGGATTCATACTCCGATTTGCTTTCGATTTTAGCCTCTTCATGTATCGATGTTGGTGCAGGAACATGTTGAACTCTAGCGTGTGTTTCATTTTCAACAATATTGAACTGCTTCCATTTACGATTAATGCCTTTCTCGTTCTCCAGAAAACGCACATCTCGACTGAACGTTATCCCGTCACTTGAGGGATCAATATCCCGGTAGGCTTTATGGCAGTCTGAATAACCCACAAACGTCATCTTCGTGGCCTTAGGTTCCACTTTCGTTCGTTTCTGTGCCGGGACGTGCACGTATGCCTGACTTCCAAACACGTGTAAGTGAGTAAGATTGGGCTTCTGTCCATACCATACTTTGTGTGGTGTGCTTGATGGATCTGCTTAGTGGTGGGTGTTAGAGTATTTTTCATACATCTAATAACCTAACGTCCGTGCTCCATCATAATATTTTCTATTGTGATGTGTCCGACTCAATGGGTAAATTGAACTGAAGGTGAGTTTGAAAGAAGGGGAACTTGGAGTAGAGCACACGTACTCACTGGTTGACACTAAATACTGGCCAACGTGCTTTTGCACATTTGTTTGAGTATTTGTTAATCGACACAGATTTCCAAATCCAAAGTTTGGATACCGTGCTGCATCGGTGCCCGGAATTTTTTTTTCATGAATCCGGACACATTTCAAATCACAAACTAGTATGCAGTTGTGAGCTTGTAAATTTGTCATAATAGCGTATTAGCGATAAATCTGAGAGGGTTGATTCAGCGATTTCTTGTACAATTTTTTCCAAGTTGTAACATTCTGCCCACTTGAATGTTAGGCCGTTAGGCGGTGGGAGTTTCAGCCAATAGTGCCCAACACATAGTTATAATCAACCATCGACAGCCCGGAACAATAACTCTTAGTACCTTTTCATAGAAATGGCTGTGCTCTTCAAACATCCGGGAACTGCAAGGATTCTACTTGTGTCTTTGTTCTTTATTTTGTTTTTTTTTCAGGCAACAAATTATTTATTTCTACCAATTTTTTAAGACAATATCTAATATCTCTCTATTTCTCAAAACTTTTTAAGTAATAATACTGCAGTTAAGCATGAAGATTAGTTAATGTACCAGAAACTGGTCGGACGCCTGCAGAGTTGAGTACAGGCGAGTCGTGAGGTAGTACATCAGCAACAATTTCCGGTGAGATCTATCTGATTATAACTAAATTTGAACGAAGTGTATGCACAGTACCTATATCCATTTGATGTTTGTACTGTGTCTTTGCGGGGCTTGTTGTAAGTGAAAGTGACCTCGGAATGGACGTGAGTAACCAGGCATTCGGAAATGGGTCACTGGAACAGAGCTATCACCTTCCAACTCCCGGGCTAAAAATGTTTGTCGAATCGACACTGCCGGACAGTGGGCGTTGGATTGTATACACACACACATACACACACACAAGCAATTTGTTTTATTTGGTTCAGCCTAAATACTTCAATACATTGTAAAGTTCAATAAAATCAAATTGAATAGAGTTCAAACACGTTAAAATTAGTTCTCATTCTTGAAGCAAATTACGTATCGTCACCAAACATGCGTCACTTCTAAGACTTCCACATATGTAAACACTTCTTAAAATGGTTCATCCAGAATATGGTGCTGTTCGAGCTCGTAGTATTGCTTGGCAACATCATTCAACCCGCTGAAATTAACAGACATGATCGAATGAATCTTGTTAGTGCTTTCGTACGTTGGATAGTATCCTTTGCCTTTGTATTGGCCGACACTGCAGTTTGCCAGCTTTTGCACGTTTGAAGTTATCCGCCTTCTGCATCTTGCTAGCGTTCCTAGATGCTAGCGATTCCTGTAATGACTCCTGATGGGGATTTTCTAATTCTAGAAATTTCAATGAATTTCTCATAGATTCTTCCGTATAGATTTTCAACTCTTTGATTATTTCCAACAATCGGATCTAGCGACACATCAAGACATGCAAGGTAAAACGCTTCATATTCCAAATGGGTCCAGTTGTGATGTGCATCCCAACATTCTCAATTCAGAAATAATTACAGGTCACAGACCTTCTCGAAACACAAAAAGTCATTCCACTTGCACAGAGAAACCAAACTACCCAAAATCAAGTGCGATAGTACTCAAAACTAAATACTCTGATAGGACTACTATTTTGGATATAATTCTGTTCTCACCGGTAGGTAGCTTTAACTCAATCTTAAAGTTAAATTGAAAAAGTCAATTTTACGCAGAGCAAGGTATTTTAAGAGTAGCATGTTTTCAGTATACCTTCCACGAAACAATCCAAATCGGAGTGTTGGGCTGCCACTTTGCTTTGGCTGAACATTTTTGATCGCCATTTAACCAACAACGGTGATGTTTTTTTTTTTTTGTCTGCTTTATTTTACGTCGGCCTATTTCCTCACATGGTGACAATCACCGACGCCAGGAAGGCGACTCCACCACCTGGACCCTACCTAGCGACTCATGAATATGAGCCGGGACCAACGGCTTTACTTCCCTTCCGAAGGAAGACGTGACCAGAATTTTTCGCCTCAGAAAAATCACCGACGTCGACTGGGATTGAACCCAGACGCACCGGGGTGCCAAGTAGCAGTCACGCTTACCACTACACCACCGACGCCGGCTACAACGGTGATGTTAGGCGGAAGCAAATTTGTGTTTTAGTTTAAAATTTTACGCGTTGTGGATATGGATATGGATCAATTAAATAATATTCTGGACTTGGAAACCCCGTTACTAAAAATTAACCGGTAAGTGTAATTATTTCACTTATTCGATTCCTTTATCTAATGCTAGTGGCTTTGGATGGAGTAAGAACTATATTAGTGAAAACCCAGTAGTTTAGCAAAGTTCATGGAGATGATCACGGAACTGAGTCACTTCCTGAAAAGAAGGTCCAGAGGTTTCTTTCAGGGCTTTCCTCGATCATTCTTTGGAGTCAACGGCATGCCATGTCCCTAGTAAATCGTTTCATGACAAACGAAAATTACTCGTTTCAATATGAGTGGATTTAATCAAATTGCCCATGGAATGTTTCAATGTGCCCGAGAATGTACCAATAAATAAAATACATTTTGTTTGATTTGAATTTTCAGTTTTCGTTTATTGAATTTAGCTAAAGAAAGTTCACTAAATCAAATTCTCAAATAATATTTTCCAAAAAAAAAAAAAAAAAATTTTTTTTTTTTTTTTTTTTGAATTTCCGTTTTACCAAAAAATTACTTTTCCCCCCACCGCGTGTCTTTTTGAAATACTCAAAAAAAAAAATTTTTTAAAAAACACCAATATTACTTGTTTTTCTTTTGCTGTCAAGTTGAGTGAAAATCACTTAATTTTGGATAGTTTCACGGAGAAACCAAACTATCCAAAATGAAGTGTGATAGTACTCAAAACTAAGTACTCTGATAGGACTACTATTTTGGATATAATTTTGTTCTCACCGGTAGGTAGTTTTAACTCAATCTTAAAGTTAAATTGAAAAAGTCAATATTACGCAAAGCAAGGTATTTTAAGAGTAGTATGTTTTCAGTATACGTGCGAGGCGCCTTCCATGAAACAATCCAAATCGGAGTGTTGGGCTGCCACTTTGCTTTGGCTGAAAATTTTTGATCGCCATTTAATGAATAATGGTGCTGTGAGGCGGAAGCAAATTCGTGTTTCAGTTTAAAATTTTACGCGTTTATGGATATGGATATGGATCAATTAAGTAAAATTCTGGATTTGGAAACCCCGTTACAAAAAATTTACCGGTAAGTGTAATTATTTCACTTATTCGATTGCTTTTTCTAATTCTAGTGGCTTTGGAGGGATGGAGAACTTTATTAGTGAAAACCCAGTATTTCAGCAAAGTTCATGGAGATGATCACGGAACTTCGATATGATGAGTCACTTCCTGAAAAGAAGGTCCAGAAGTTTCTTTCATGGCTTTCCTCTACAATTCTTTAGAGTCAACGGCATGCCATGTCCCTAGTAAATCGTTTCATGACAAACGAAAAGTACTCGTTTCAATATGAACCTTTAGTGGATTTGATCAAATTTCCAATGGAATGTTTCAATGTACCCGAGAATGTACCAATAAATAAAATACATTTTGTTTGATTTGCATTTTTAGATTTCGTTTATTGAATTTAGCTAAAGAAAGTTCACTAAATCAAATTCTCGAATAATATTTTCCAGAAAAAAATAAAACTCAATTTTGGATTATTTTTACTGTAGATTCACTGTTACACAAACAGTTCATTTCACTAAGCACTGAGCCTTTTCGAAATACTCAAAATTGGATACTTTGCAAATAACTTAATTATGACTGGTTTTACTTTGCTGTCAAGTTGAGTGAAAATCACTCAATTTTGGATAGTTTGGTTTCTCTGTGTTCCCCCATTCCTTACCAACCCCCAAACCCCATAACTCTTTCATTTTACCCTACCCCATTCACTACAACAAAATAAAAAAATATATATTATTTATTTTTAACTGTACAATAAAAAAAAAACACACAAAAAAAAGTAAAACCAAACAATAAAATAAAATAAAAAACAAAAAGGAATATGAATATGTATTTCTGTGCTTCAATTATACTACTACTACTATAGCAATTGGACTAACTGCTGATTATTTGTCCCATAACAAGTAATGCAAATATTGCCGAAAAATGATTAAAAAGAAATGACTAACAGTTGATCAAAACAATTATTGATCGAATGGTTGAACCCATCAGGTTAAAAAACAAGAACGGCATTTCTTTTCAGATGTTGTGATTCCTCCCACTCCCTCTCATCGTAGTGTATTCTCTGTACAGTTCCAAGGTCACAACTCTGCCACAACCTTCTCACCGCTCAATTTCCGGAACGAATCCGGATCCAAATGTTTTTGTCAGTTCTTCCATCTTCTACTCCGCAATTCCAACTTTCGTGATGGACCTCAATCTGTTGAATCGCAAGATGGAATGATAACAAACCTACTCGATCCAATGAAGCTTACGAACTGCCAATGTTTATTTTTTCATCCAAATATGGGTAATATGCATTTACTCATATTTAGGTAATATCACTTAACTCAAATTGTAAGTGAAGTTGACCCACTTTTGTGAGTACAATTTAACCATATTATGAGTATTGCATCAGTTACCCATATATGGGTGAAACAATTACCTTTTTATGGGTAATTGAGTCTTAGCGTG
>JAHHFK020002043.1:0-24984 GCA_024533555.2 Aedes koreicus | reverse complement strand
GTGACCTCGATTATAGAGTTTTACTTTTTTATTCTGTTTAAGTTTTTATTTGTGTTTACGTAGCAGCGTTACATAAATTTATCGAACTTAACGTTGCCATTCTTAGAATAAAATTTCTCCACTTTTTTTCAATAGTACCTACACACAAAGAAGAAGTGCGGTAGTTCCTACTATTTTGGCTGACTACGCCAGTTTTCAAAACTACTATGGCAATCCACAATAACTTCCGTATTAACTACTGCATTTTCGAGAAAACTACCATAAATTTTGACAGGTCATTGTATTTTCTATTGCAATATTTAATTCAAATAACGACATTATTTTCTGCAAAAAAAGTAGGTGTGTGTGTTTTTAATTTAACCCTTGGTAGATTCTACTATGGTTTTTCTTTCTACGTAGAAGCAATTCATGAACAAAATTTTAATCTTAAAAGTACACCGTATTCTGTGAGTTTCAACGTAATTTTCTCTTGCATAACCTTAGATTAACTTCTTGTGCATAATATAGCGCTGAGAATAGCTCAAGAACCCCTCTTTCTAAGGGGAAAAGGGTTCAAATTTCTATCAGAACATGCTTCTAACCCATGAAATTCACATTTTGTCGTTGCCTGGATGATTCTCATGTTTGGTTGAAATTTGTATTTTATTTGTATGAGAGCCCACCCCCTTGCAGAGGTGGGAGGGGCCTCAAACCCCCAATGAAAAAAATCTGCCTCGAAAAACCCCCACATACCACATTTGTTTTCATTGACTTGATTAGTTTTCGAGTTAGCATAGCATAGCATAACATTTTCCGACCATACACAATCCTGGGTTGGCTGTTGTAGAGACGATTGAAGCGCCAGAAGAGCTGCCTTGGGTATGACAGGCTCTTCATCCATAAATCTCTTTACACAACACCTGGTCAGGTCCTTATGATCAGCAAAGGATAGGAGGGAAGTGTTGATTGGGATGTCTACTTAAGAAGATGCTGAGAACTTATGCTACCTTCATAGACATCTGGAGTTGGAAGTTGGATGGGATTGTGCTGGAGGCTTTCCTTGGCGAGAAAGCATATGTATATTTATATGTATATTGGTCGTTGAGAGTGACGAAGCTAAGAAAGTTAATGCACTCCTTTGTTGTCCACACAGGCGTTTCCTACTTGTATCCAAGTTTCAAATCCAAGGGTGTAGCGCCTTTTCTTGCTTGGGAGCTTGACTATCGGTTGGGACATGAGCACTAACTCTTGTCCTAGCCTTTTATGGCTTATGGTTATAGCGCCATTACCCGCTTTCTGAAAAGAGAAGAAGGACACGCCTACACAGAATCATACGCTCATACACATACACAAATACAGGTACACATTCTCTCACACACACATGCACACACACACACACATGCACACACTCCCACATTCACATATTCATGGTTTGTAAATAGCTTTAGATTGAACCAAACGGTCTAAACAATTATGTACAATTAAAGGAACTTCACCCACTGAACAACAAACGTTAAAAGAGCTAAAACTCTACTGATATCAAAAATATAAAAAGTAAAAAAATCTTAGCTGAACTTCATTTAATTACGTGTCCGATCCAAAAAGCCCGATCAGGCAACTAGCATCGAGCAATGCCCGTAACCTCCAGCTGAAGACTGAAGACACGGGTATCGTTTAATCGCACAATTTCTTTATAATCCGACTAGAAGCACAGAATTAAGTCCAGTTGATAATTACGTCGAAACATTGTCGAAAAACTTCACATGCTAGATTTCATAGAAACGATAGCAAGGCACACACAATCGTAGCAAGGACACCGTTGGGGCACTACACAAAGTATGATGGTGGTCGATTGGCACTCCCGTAACAATCAATGGAAGCACACTCCGGAGAGCACTCCACGACCGAAATTTAAAGAAAATACAAATAATAATCTTTACTTGATTAGTTCTCGAGTTGTGCAGAAATTAATATTTCATTAATCAATGGGGAGAGGGAAGTCTCGAACCTTCTTAAGAATTTTCCCCGGCCCTAAAAACCTCTGCATACAAATTTTCACGGTTCAATTTATGTTTCATTTGTATGAGAATCCACCCCTTTCCAGAGGAGGGAGGGGTGTCGATCCACCATAGCAAAAAATCCTGCCTCCAAAAACCCCCCTAATGCCAAATTACGTTCAATTTTCGTGATTAATTCTCGAATTTTGCAGAAATTTGTGTTTCATTTGTATGGGAGCTCCCCCTTCCAGACGGGGGAGGAGTCTTGAACCATCATCATAAAAACCTTCTTCGGTCCCAAAAACCCCAACATATACATGTTCTGACAGTAGGGATAATTCTCATGTTTGGTTTGAATCTGTGTTTCATTTGTATGAGAACCCCTCCCTCCTACCAGAGTGAGGAAGGGTCTCGAACCACCGTAAAAACATTTCTTGCCTCCTAAATCCACACGTGCCAAATTTGGTTCCATTTGCTTTATTAGTTCCCATGTTATGCTGAAATTTTAGTTTCACTTGTATGAAAGCCCGCCTTCTAGAGATGGGAGGGGTCTCGAACCACCATAGAAACATTGTTTGCCTCCAGAAAAGCCCACATGCCGAATTTGGTTCCAGTTGCTAGATTAGTTCACGAGTTATGCACAATTCTGTTTCATTTGTATGAGAGCCTCCCCTTCCTGAGGGAGGAGAGGTCTCAAGCTACCAAGCTAGAAACATTTTTTGCCTCAGAAAACTTCCATGTGCTGAATTTGGTTGATTCTCGAGTTATGCAGAAATTTGGGTTTCATTTGTATGGGAGCCCACCCTTCCAGAGAAGGTTCAGTAGTTTTCGAGTCTATAAGGTTCAGACAGAAAGACAAACAGACAGAAATTCATTTTTATACAAGTGGAGTGTTTGAAACCTGAACGTTTTTGTAGAAAGAAATCGTAACAATAAACAAATGTACTACTGAAAAATGTTTGTTTTCGTTTTAACGTAGGACTACGTTTTTCTTTTCTATACCGGGTGTCATTTAAAAATTTTGAAAGAGCGTTACGCAAAAGTGAAAGGTTTTTGAACGCTAATAGCTTTTGTTTGACTGAACAGAATGACATCATTTAAACGCCATTTGATCAGAAAAACTTACAAATATTTTGCATTAAAATTTCAATCAAGTTTTATTAGTATAAGTAGTTCAATTAATCACTTAAAGATGACCCACTTTTGCTCCCATACAAATCTACACATGAACAGGTTTAGAATATAACTTTCCCTCTCCGGGTCCTTAATAGCGGGTAACAAATTGTCTTCTTTTTACTTCATTTAATTTTATTCTTTTTTAGAAGATTTTTCCGCAATTTTTCTTGCGTTTTCTTGCGATTGCGCATCTGGCTCCTAAATTATCGCCTGCGCTTCCTCATCTACAAACCAGGAGAAAGCGCTGCTAAGTTTTTCAAGTTTTCCCGCTCGACTTATTGCCGTGAATTTTCCCCACAAATTCTCTGTCGATTTCCAGGATCTGAGCAAAAGTGTATGGATCACTCAAGAGACGACGAGCCATGTTTCCATTGTTACTACTGCCGCTGCCTCCAATCTTTGGACGGTTAATGTTCATTTTAAATGCTCCTTCTAACGTATCAGAGATTTCGCGGACTTTTCCTCTCACAAGTGGATTCGACTGAGCAAGGTATTTGTCTCCCTGTTTACCGACCTTTTTCTGTGCCGCAACGCGAATCAGCCACTCTACAACATTCAGCCGTGAATGGAAGAAGGAAGGCCCAACTTGCAGATCAGCACCAGGAACACACAAAGGACAGACGTGTGTGTTTCGGTTGTCCACGATAGCATTGGACGCTTTTCCATCGACCATGGCATAGAATGCATTAACTTTCCGTTCTGCTAATTCATGAAACAACAAAAAATGTGGTTAATGAAATGTTCTTAAATATTTCGTGTAGACATATATACCAATGAATCGATAACGATAGGTCGACTGTTTATCTCCTCAACCTCACTATAGAGTGCTCTATACATCATCTTAGTGCGTTCTTCAGTTTCTTTCGCCCAGGTCATCGATCTTGCATGACAAAAGGTGTCCGACTGTGGATTCGGATTGATCCACAGCTTTTGGTCATTTCCAGCTACCAACATCAACGGCATAGCCTGCTCCGAAAGCAGCGAATCATCCTGCTTCAGGATTGAGTTCTGGTTGTAGTGCGAGAACCCAGTAGCAGAGTCTACTCCGGCGGAAATATACAGTATGCAGTCGACTATTTCCCCATCCGAAGTAGCCGTCAATGCAGACATCCGTTCTGCCACTTCATCCAACTCCAATATTCTAGTAGTATCACTGCGTACCATGTCACGTAAAGCAACCTTGACTGATAAAGCTCCATCAACTTTCGTTTGACGTGAAATCTTCGGAATTATTGTTGTTCGATGATCCATGATATTTTTCCAAGTGGACAACAACTTTACTCCATGCATTTGTTTCGCAAACTTTTGTACAGCTATGTACTTCCGTTTGCTCAAACCGACACGTGTTTTTAGAAGCAAAGATTTTTCAACGGAAGCGTTCAGTTCCGGTTTTCCGGTGACTCGCCAAATCTGCTTCGCGTAATTCTCACCAGAAGTTCTCAGGCCACGCAGAATATTGGCCATATTCGTCAGCAAACCACGGTGCGCCAGTTTCTCTGCGGAACGCAGTAGTTTTTCAAGAGGTTCGTTTTTTGCCAGCCGTTTGCTGTACTTATCTTTGGTACTTTCAGACAGATCTTCAAAACATCGACGTTTTAGACCACGAATGCCAGGCTTTTGAGGAGTTGTTAGGTCATCAGATCGTAGATCGCTGATCAATTGACGTCTATAAAAATGTTATGTGATGATTATGTTTCTGTCAAGACCGGGTAGGTGTACGAGTCATGGCAAGTGTACCACTTCGCACCATTACGCAATGGCGCTAGTAATGGCCATACTCTAGTTAATTTCCATAGGCCAAATAACTGGTTCACTTTGAAGTATTGCCATAACTGGTACACCAACCCTTTATACGTATGTTTCCACGCAGAACCCTGACCTCGAATGTTTGATTTAGCCAGTCGTTGTTTCTCTCATAAAAACGTTCCTTTCCATGCGCATTTACCCAGCGTCGAGTAAACTGTTTCACCCAATTCGTCACATCTTTAGACGCAGTTGACTCACAGCCTACACCTCTCGCTATCAGAAGCTGCACTACTCGCTGCTTCTTGCGATTAGAGTTTAAGTAAATTTTCACAATCTCACTATTCAACATTTTGAAAAGAAAATTTTTGCTGCACATTCGAACTTCAATTTGAGTCAAATGACAGTTGTCAATGAAAATTCACTTGGAGAACAAAGAAAATAGGTTACTTTGATATGATTTTCATACGCAACATCCGCAACTGCTGCTGAAGATGTAACTTCAACTGAATCTGTTTATGTTTTGTAGATTGCACTATAAAATTATCGATGTATATTTGCAAATGTATAATCAAAAAATATGTAGACCTCATTAACTGTGAAATTAAACTGGTTGAAAATTAAACCTACTAGATGGCACAGCATGAAACTGGTAACAAAAATAAAAATAGTGGCAGTAGTAGTTATCGGAGTAAACACTGAAAAACACATGTTTAGGGTAAAATGGGGCGAAATAGACCATTTCCCGACCCCGGCACGCAACCCACCCGCCCCAATTCAATCCCTAAATTCACACAAAAAATATTTTTTTTCAAACAAAACAGACACCACTGTGTTATTGAAGTAAATACAGAAAGAACCCAACGCACCCGGGTAAAATGCAAGCAAACGGGAGCAACCACCCCCTTCAATAGCTGAAAATGATGATATGGTGTTAGTGGTTTTGTTGTCTTTTTCCCATAAACAAATACCGCACTACACCCAGAGATACGCGCGGATTTAAGATGGGTCACTGCCGCCATGTTTGCCGCGGTGCCAGGGGTGCTAAAAACCCGAAACCCCGCGGGGCCGTCTTCTTCTCCCGACCCCTTCCAGACGCCATCCCGGGGCAATACGGTCAAAATTTGGTCAATATCAACTTGACGTATTTCTTTCAATTTTGCATTTAAAAAAACCTGAACACCCCTCATTTTGAAGGTGTGTGTGTGTAGAATGTTGCTCCTTTTTTGATTTTGAAATTCACTCTTCAGTTGTCAAAATGCCGTCCAAGCAAGAAGAGCAGCGTATCAAAATTTTGCTCGCGCATCGCGAAAATCCGAGCTACTCGCACGCAAAGTTGGCAAAATCGCTAAAAGTTGCCAAATCAACCGTTACAAATGTAATTAAAGTGTTTGGGGAACGTTTGTCGACAGCCAGGAAGTCTGGATCGGGGGGAAATCGAAAACCGGAGGCCACTGAGACGACAAAGAGAGTTGCCGGTAGTTTCAAGCGAAACCCTAACCTATCTCTCCGAGATGCCGCAAATAAGCTGGGTGTATCGTCTACAACCGTGCATCGAGCCAAAAAACGAGCCCACTATCGACTTACAAGAAGGTAGTGACTCCAAATCGCGATGATAAACAAAATACGACGGCCAAAGCGCGATCCCGGAGGCTGTACACGACGATGCTGACGAAGTTTGACTGCGTGGTAATGGACGACGAAACCTACGTCAAAGCCGACTACAAGCAGCTTCCGGGACAGGAGTTTTATACGGCAAAAAGGAAGGGGAAAGGTAGCAGATATTTTCAAGCACACGAAACTGTCAAAGTTCGCAAAAAATATCTGGTTTGGCAAGCCATCTGTACCTGTGGCTTGAAAAGCAGCATTTTCATAGCTTCCGGGACTGTCAAACAAGAAATTTACGTGAAAGAGTGTTTGAATAAACGTCTGCTGCCTTTCTTGAAGAAACACGGTTGTTCCGTACTGTTTTGGCCGGATTTGGCATCTTGCCATTACGGTAAAAAGGCCATGGAGTGGTACGCCCGCCAACAACGTGCAGGTGGTTCCCAAGGACAAGAACCCCCCCAACACGCCAGAGCTCCGCCCAATTGAGAAATACTGGGCTATTGTCAAGCGGAACCTAAAGAAGACCAAAAAAACTGCTAAGGACGAGCAGCAGTTCAAGGCAAACTGGCTTCATGCGGCGAAGAAGGTGGACAAGGTGGCTGTACAAAATCTGATGGCAGGGATCAAGCGTAAGGCCCGGCAATTCGGGATTTGGAAAAGCGGAAGCCTAACTGAATATTTTTCCTGAATTTTATACTAATTGAACTTGAAAAAGAAATTTAATTTGATTTTTTAAATAAACGATTTCACCGATTTACACGCGTTTTCCCTTGACCAAATTTTGACCGTATCACCCTTTATCTTGCCGTCGGCCACTCACAGCGACGAGAAGTTTAATAAACTACTATCTGGATTGAATACAGCACATTATGGTGTCATGCTGGCCAAAATAAACCGAAAATAGAAATTAATTTCTTAGGCGTATCATAACCATCGTCCTTTTTCAGGACGACCAAATTAATTTTGCAATAAAAGAGCTAGTGTTTAAGTGAAATGTTCGTGATTTATCCTGAACAACCAGTGGATATTATCAAAACTAGTACGTTTTGGATTGTTTGAGGCATTCAGTCGAGAGTGGTGAAATTTATCAACAAACCGGAACTGATTTTTGTTTCATTAAACTGAACCGAATTTCATAAGAAATCAAGCAAAATAATAAAAACATTTTGATATTAACCAACTATATGTGTTATGATATGTATAAATAAGATTATACCATTATTACTATGCACCAACGTGGTCCTACGTGATTCTCGCGGTTATATCTCTGATATAACCCACCTCTAATTTTTTACTCATTGCAATAAGATTTAAAGACTATTGCCTTTAAAATACTGATATTTTTATTTTTGCATTATTTGGAAGAAAATATGTTGCTCACCCCCCCCCAATAATTGTCAGAAGTAGGCGCTTCTGACTACAATGATTCCACAATAGTGGTTTCTGCTCTGTTTAGTATTAGTAGGAGATTTTACTAATACATAGATCTGGCTGGTCGAAAATAATAAACAGACCACTGTCACGCAAAGATGGTGAGCAATTTGAATTTGCTTTTAGAATTTTGTTTTTTATATATTTGATTTATTTTTAGGATTGTGAAGCTGCTGTTCGAAGATATCGCCAAAAGGTGGCAATGTGCTACGGTGTTAATCCTTCAACAATAAATAGGGGTGAGACAGCTCTACTCTGAGTTGCTTTGAGGCATCGAGTAACTCGCGAGTAACTCAACATAGCTTAAAATCGAATCAATCTTCATCGGTTCTTACCGGTTGCCAGGGTTTCGAAAAGTTTGACTTCCAATTTGTTTGAAAACATTGTGGACATTCTGCTAAAGGCAATAGAAGATGGCACAACGGTGAGCCCTATTCCACGACTATGGGGGTTCAGGGAATGTTTAATATGTGATACGTGATACGGACGGCTTTACTGAAGTGCAATGATGAGGCATGATAGCGGTGTGTATTGATTCGTAATATGCTAAACATCGATTCTAAGAAGCTTGAAGCTTGGGTCGGAATGCAGCGGGCTGAGCTCGTTTGTCTCTTCTCCTGCCCTTGTTCCAAAGCACCAGTTTATAGTCTGGCCGTCTGGCGGAATGGTGCTGCATTAGCAAATAGCAGGTCAAGCCAAAACTGATGGGTTTATTCAAAGTATGACTTAATTGGAGACATAAAAATAACTTCTTCTCAAAAAAGGCAAAGCCTTACACGAATAGTAGTAAATACGATATCAAATTATACGAGCATATCAGATATGTAGTTTGAGTGAATGTAGGTTGGTTTCAAAAACAGAGTTGAATAGAGAAAATTAAAAACATTGAAAATTGCTAGTGTCCAATTGTGCACACTCGAGAGCTCATGTACGATCTTCGGTTGGTTTGACAGCTGCTGTGCAAAAACACAGAGAAAACAAATGACAGTGCTCGCTTGCTGAGCAACGAGAGTTACTCGAGGTACCTCAAAAGCAACTCTGAAATTGCTCGCGATGAGGAGCTGTCTTGCCCAAATGGAACGAGTTCCGGCTGAACTCGTAAAATCGGATATTTCACATGCAAGGTTGTGAAATGATTGGCTGTTTCCACATTTGAGTTGTTGTTAGATATGCTGTTGTCTTCAAGAACTGTTCATATTATAGGCAATACCAGGTGATGTATGTTTTTTTAAGAATTAAATAAAAATGGGACTATTTGAATATCAAAAAAGCTTTTTCAATCGCTGAGGTTGACCTGCGAATGACAAGATGAAGAAAATTTGTATGCTATAATAACAAAAGCTAACGGTTGTTTATAGTTTCGGCTACTTCATTCATTCTCGATCTATTAGTTCTGCACTCGAAATAATATACACGTTACCATTAAGTGTTTTGCACTCTGATTTGTCCCACTAGCTGGTTGAAATATGTAAAACCCAAGTGCCGAAAACTTCAAATTTATTTATCGTGCAATTTATAAATTCCAACAGCAAAGCGCTCCATCACGGTGCCCAAATCTCGAATATAATCGAACTTTCATGTAACTCGGATTTTTTTTCGTGGAAGGATTGCAAATGTGATTATGAAGTGATATAATCTACGATCACAGTAAGCAGACCATAGCAACCAGAAGTTGTTGATAGTATGTAAAGAGTTAGAAAAATAAAATCATTTCTTGTTCAGTTGCAACTTTGTACACTACACACGTATTTCAATTCCACTACAAGTGGTTATGGGCTCAGAGTGTCCATAGTCTAGAAACCTGAAGAAATCTAAGATTGATTCGAAGTTTGAATTTCTGAGGAAACAGAAGACTCAAATTCGGAACAATGGTCATCACAAGAGATGAGGAACGTGCGGAACGAAATCCTGGTGGAGGTGAAGCGAGCGGAAGTACACGGACGACATTCCAGAATGCTGGTGCTGTTGCAGAGTTCAACGGGCTGGCCGGAGGAAGTGTGCGTGCTGTTGGAAACTCAGTAAGCTTACCTGCCATCGAGAGATTAAGAGGACGGCAAAACTACGGATCATGGGTATTTGCGTTGAAAATGACGCTGATTCGAGAAGGTTCCTAGCGAGCAGTAAAGCAACTGAAAATCAAGTCATCGATCCGGATTTTGACGCGAGGGCATTGGCGACTACATGTTTGAGCATCGAGAAGAACAACTACAGCCTAGTTCAGCGAGCGAATACGGCAAAAGAAGCATGGGATTGCTTGCAGAAGACGTTCCAGGATGATGGTTTGTTGCGAAGGTTTGGTGAACCTCGGTGAAGCTTGAAGATTTCGGTTCCGTAGAGGACTACGTCGTCGAGTAGGTAACTAAGGAGTGTATCGAATATAAGCTATCCACATACATTTGCGTTGTACGCATGTATTTGTGATGGTTTTTTATGCTCTGAACACTGCATGCTGTGCGTTTGACTGTCAACTTTCTTTTGTTTACTTGTTTGTGCGGTTCAAATTCTGCGTTTTCAAAATGTCGCGTATTGAAAAGGAAGTGGAAATTAAGGTTCTGGACACATGGCTAAGTGAGAAGGGTATAACTATGCGAAAATTGGCGAAGCGGTTTGGAATTCATCATGCGAGTGTTAAAACCATCATTAATAAGTTTGAGGAACACTATTCTTTGGATGAGCTACCAGGAAGAGGCAGAAAACCCGGTTCTTCCAACCCGAAACTGGAGCAGAAAGTGGTATCTCTAATCATGAAGAACAAATCAATGTCAAAACGTGATTTGGCCAAAAAAGCAGGAACGATTGTCGGAATGATCCAGCGTATCAAGAGGCGAAACCACCTGAAGACCTACAAGAAGCAGAAAATCTCGAAACAAAGTGCAGGGCCCGGAAATTGTATTCGCGTCTTTTGCAGCGTCCGGATGCATGTGTTTTGATGGACGATGAGACCTAAAAAGGGGGCTAGAAAAAAAAGAGGAAAAAAAAAAAAAAAGAAGAAAAACACTTCAAGAAAAAAAAAAAAGAGACTATCCGTAAAAATGAAAAACTGGAAATATTTCACAAACAAATAAGGAGTGTATCGAAAATAAGCTATCCACAAACTTTCTCTCAAATTATGTTGAAAACCGATATTTTATTCATACAAAAAATTGATGCTTTATTGAGCATGAGCATGAGCATGATTGACCGCCCACGGATGCAATTCCGTTATTGCCAGATCAGCATTATTGTACCCCAAATTCCAACATCTCCTTTATACCTGCCCTTTATACCTCCCCCCCCCGACCTGCCTGTGGGATGAGGACTTGTTGCGTATCTCCCCTTGCGCAATCCTCTCCCCTTCCACGAAAATCCTGGGATGTTGGATAGTTTGGGAGAGGTTAGCAGCAGGGTTCGTTTTGGTTAACGATACCTGAAAGTACATACCTACACTATCCGCCAAAAGCAATAGACCGCTCCAATGTGATGAAATTGACAAGCATAACGAAAAACAAAACAAAACAAAATAGACAAAATAAAACAGGATATTAGATATTGTCTTCACAATATGGTTGAGATAAATTATTTGTTGCTTTGCAAACCAGCTCTCCTCGATGTCCTAGATGGCCCAAGTCCTGCTGGAGCTCTGCACTCGTCCACATCAACTGGACCGTCGACGACATTCGGAAACCTTCCTAACATTTTTATACACCTGCGCCCGATAATAAAAACCCCCCCCAAATAATTGCACATGTGGTGTTTTCTCTAAAATCTATCTATATATTTCCTTGGTGCAGAAACAGACTCAATAAGAAAAATAAACTCACTCCTGCATGTGCCCAGCTGCCTTACCAGTCTTCTTGAAGACCCTCTTCACGATTGCCCAGTAACGTTCGATGGGTCGAAGCTGAGGGTGATTTGGTGGATTGATATTTTTCTCAACGAAATCTATACCCTTTTCCGCAAGCCAATTGAGAGTGGTTTTGGCATAGTGAACCGACGCTAAATTCGGCCAAAACAGTGGAGGTGTACTATGCTTCTTATATAAAGGCAACAATCTCTTCTGGAAACACTCAGATCGATAGATTTCCGCATTTATAGTTCTGGTAGTGTAAAAAATGGTTGACTTCAAACCACAGGAACATATTGCTTGCCATACCAGTACCTTTCGACCGAATTTCTCCACTTCAATCGACCTGTCTGCATCGCTCACATCCTCCCCAACGACGGCAGTAAAGTATTGTGGACCTGGAAGGGTTTTTGAGGCCTCCTTTACATAGGTCTCATCGTTCATCAAAACGCATGCATCCGGACGCTGCAAAAGACGCGAATACAATTTCCGGGCCCTGCACTTTGTTTCGAGATTTTCTGCTTCTTGTAGGTCTTCAGGTGGTTTTGCCTCTTGATAAAGGGTGATACGGTCAAAATTTGGTCAAGGGAAAACGCGTGTAAATCGGTGAAATCGTTTATTTAAAAAATTAAATTAAATTTCTTTTTCAAGTTCAATTAGTATAAAATTCAGGAAAAATATTCAGTTAGGCTTCCGCTTTTCCAAATCCGAATTGCCGGGCCTTACGCTTGACCCCTGCCATCAGATTTTGTACAGCCACCTTGTCCACCTTCTTCGCCGCAGAAAGCCAGTTTGCCTTGAACTGCTGCTCGTCCTTAGCAGTTTTTTTGGTCTTCTTTAGGTTCCGCTTGACAATAGCCCAGTATTTCTCAATTGGGCGGAGCTCTGGCGTGTTGGGAGGGTTCTTGTCCTTGGAAACCACCTGCACGTTGTTGGCGGCGTACCACTCCATGGCCTTTTTACCGTAATGGCAAGATGCCAAATCCGGCCAAAACAGTACGGAACAACCGTGTTTCTTCAGGAAAGGCAGCAGACGTTTATTCAAACACTCTTTCACGTAAATTTCTTGGTTGACAGTCCCGGAAGCTATGAAAATGCTGCTTTTCAAGCCACAGGTACTGATGGCTTGCCAAACCAGATATTTCTTTGCGAACTTTGACAGTTTCGTGTGCTTGAAAATATCTGCTACCTTTCTCCTTCCTTTTGCCGTATAAAACTCCTGTCCCGGAAGCTGCTTGTAGTCGGCTTTGACGTAGGTTTCGTCGTCCATTACCACGCAGTCAAACTTCGTCAGCATCGTCGTGTACAGCCTCCGGGATCGCGCTTTGGCCGTCGTATTTTGTTTATCATCGCGATTTGGAGTCACTACCTTCTTGTAAGTCGATAGTCCGGCTCGTTTTTTGCTCGATGCACGGTTGTAGACGATACACCCAGCTTATTTGCGGCATCTCGGAGAGATAGGTTAGGGTTTCGCTTGAAACTACCGGCAACTCTCTTTGTCGTCTCAGCGGCTTCCGGTTTTCGATTTCCCCCCGATCCAGACTTCCTGGCTGTCGACAAACGTTCCCCAAACACTTTAATTACATTTGTAACGGTTGATTTGGCAACTTTTAGCGATTTTGCCAACTTTGCGTGCGAGTAGCTCGGATTTTCGCGATGCGCGAGCAAAATTTTGATACGCTGCTCTTTTTGCTTGGACGGCATTTTGACAACTGAAGAGTGAATTCCAAAATCAAAATAGGAGCAACATTCTACACACACACACCTTCAAAATGAGGGGTGTTCAGGTTTTTTAAATGCAAAATTGAAAGAAATACGTCAAGTTGATATTGACCAAATTTTGACCGTATCGCCCTTCACAGTGTAAAAGGCTTTCTTTGGTTTTTACAGTAGGGTTGATACGAAGAAAGACTCTGCTGAAGGTGGCTCGGAAAGTTTTTGGATTGGAAACTATCAATTTACTTACGCCTTTATTGCAACAACATCTAGAGTTAAACGTTATTATCATGAATTCAACGAAGCTCTGTATTACATACATATTCATATCAGCAAGACAACTGGAGGGCATTACAGTTCCAGGTTCTACAAACTCGAAGCTAGTGGTGCGTTGTTCCAGGGATGGGAGATTCCTAATGAAGCTGTTATAACCATCGTTTTAAAATTTTAATGTTGAATGTTGACACTCGAACCATCGAACTCTGTATCAACAGTTTGACCTAGGACAGGACCTGCCAGCTCAGAGATAGATGACCTCTTATAAATTTATGATTGCTATGATACGGGGGTTGCTCCAGTGTTGCCAGATATATTTACACAGTAATCCTATGGAAAATAAAGTAATTAAAAAAATTAGCCAAATTTGTCGATACTTTTAAAATACTTGGTAATATTCAACAAAGTAAAATTGTCAATATTTAATACGGAGAAGTTCAAGAATTTTAGGCTCCAAGAATACAAAACTGCCTTACAGGGAAGAAAAGGATGATATCACAAAATCAAAAAAATAATACGCGTTACAATTGAATCTTCTTGAGCTTTATCATAATAAGGCCAGTATCGACTTAAAAAGTAGAGAGGTTACGGAATTTTGTTCAATATTACCAAGCGGAATTTTGACAATTGATCTGCATGGAACGAAATGTCAGCTTCACTTACGGAATAAACGAGCTGAATATTTTTCCAAAAGTAAAAGTGACAGCTCCCATTAGTTTGCGTGGAAACCTTACAAATTACAATTTTATTTTTCGTTCTTTTCAGGTGGATACTGCTGCAGAATTTTCTTTCCGATTTTTTACTTCTCCGTTTCAATAAATGGAATTTAACATGGCTTTGGGATAGAAAATTAATGATTTTTTTTTTTGCTAGCCATAGAGAAACTATGTGGATATACTTTAAGCATTAAAAAAAGGCACCACAAGAAAATTAATGATCTTTATATTTTTAAATCGATTAATATTTCTCATTTATTATTTCAAATATGTTCTGGAACAAATTAAAAATTAAACGGCAATTGGAATATTCCAAGCTCCATTGGCATTTCTTTTGCCGTTCGGAAAATGAAGCTGCATCAAACTTAACGTTAATTTATGAGGTTTCATTGAATTGCATTGATGCTTACGCTGCAAATTCTGCTGTGGGGAGAAAGCTTGATCAAGAGAATGTCTTCCTCGCTTGCGTTCCCAATGCAGGCCTTCACCCACTCTCGACGAACGATTGGATCGCTCGGGAACCGATGAAAATGGAGACCCGGATGTGACACGTCACTGTGACCACTATGTATCGCTTTGCACTTCATTTCGAACTGATAAAAAAAACACCACACCACAAAAATTTTTTCCTCCCTTTTTTTATTTTTTACAAAAAACAAAAAAAAAAAAAAAAGAGTGAACACCAACCACCCCCCCCCCCCAAAAAAAAACCCCCTGCTTTTAAAAAACCCCACCGGAGGAGGAGGAGGGGGTGGCACCAACCCCCAAAAAAAAAGGGTTTTTTTTTTAAGAAAAAAATGTTGTTTTTTTTATACAAACCCGGGGCGGTCCCCCCCTAGGTTTACAGGGGGTTGGTGCAAAAAAAAACGAGTTTTCACAGAAACGCTATAGTGAATGTATTAGTGATGTCGCGCAGCGAAACCATAATAGAGATTGCTGACAGCTCGCTTACCACCACAAACATAGCCGATGGCCAGTTTGTGATCATTCCAAAACTAAAAAATCAAAACAACAACAAAAGAAATCAAGCAAAACTGATGTCTCTTAACATTGAAACAATAATAATAACAAACACAAACCGAGTAAAAATAATCCGACGTAGCTTTTGTGATCATTCTAAAAAGTGGCAGGTCAACCAGAAAAAACATAGCATCCTTGATTTTTGCACTTTTTGCACTGGGTGCAGCAACCTTTATAAAAAACACTCCCCCCCCCACCAAAAGAAAAAACACCACAAATACCAACACCACAAACCAAAAAAAAACAAAAAAAAAAAAAAAAAAAAAAAACACAACCCTCAATCAACATTCCCATTTTATTTTTTTTTAATTTTCTTTTATATTCACCCCCCCTTCCTCCCGCGGTGTTTTTTTTTCCCCTCCTTCCCCCCGCGAAAAAAAAAAAAACCGTCCAGTTCCACTAATCGCCTTTCACTCCCACTCGTCAGCAGAGGCGCGCGCTCGGTCGGGGCACGTTCGAGCGAATGAAGTTCTGATATTTTCACCCGATTATCGGCGGTTGGATTGCCATTTTCTCGCATTTTTTTCGTCTTCTTCTTTTTTATTGTAAATAAATACTTTTCCGTTTCAATCGATGCGCGGTAGTAAATATCAAGGAATGAGTACGACTCAAAATATTTATAACATCTTTACCGAGAGTGGTGGATGCGAGGGGAGCAGCGGCCAAACTCATCCAGATTAACAACAACAACAGTCATTTCTCCTCTAGTAGGTGTTTGATTGCGCGGGTTTCTCAATTAAAAGTATGACTTTGCTCTCTTCTCCGGGTTTTTTTTTGTGTTTTGTTCAGAGATTATAAAAAAAAACTTAACATCATCGTAAATTGAATAAGGTACCACATCGCACATGGCTTCATTGCACGGGCGTAAATTCATCGATTTAGGTTAGAAAACTCACTTTAACCGCATCTAAAATAGATCTGTTTAACTGTAAATATCTGGTTGTAGGTACAGACGGACTGAATACCGTAGCCAAGGAAACGACCAGGTTTTGAGATAGTCGATCCTTTCCCTGCTAGTCCTCTTCCGTATTTAAGGTCAATAAATAAATATAGAGTACATTGTTTGTGTCTTCTTCTTCTTTTTGGTTGCACCATCTTTTAGCTCGATAAGTGTATAGATAGTAAAATAAATTGCACGATTTGTTCTATATTCTCTCAGTATCATGATCATCCAAAACTTCTGGTAAATTTACTCTTATATAAAAAAAAGAAACGGAAAAAACGATTTGCTAGTATTGTTTACTCGTATATTTGATTCTCGTTTTTTTTCTTTTTTGTATTATTTCGGCATTCATTTTTGCACGCGCAATGATATCCTCAAGATTGTTTCATACAGTTTTATTTTGGTTTGTACATGCAATATATTGACATTGAATTTTGATACTACTGTAGCTCAGTGGGGTTTTGACGCTCCCGGCGTCGAAGTTGCTGGCTCTGAGTTTATGTGTTTATTTACTACTTACTGATGCAGATACATTTTTTGTTTATCAGATCTTGATTTTTCGCTTCAATTTACTAGTTATAGTTTAACGTACTGTTAATGTTTTTTTTTCACTACTTAGGTTTTGTCTTGATTTTTAATTTTTTTTACACACATATATTTTCACTTGCATCTCCACATCTTTTTTTTTTTTTTTTTTTTTTTTTTTTTTTATTTTATTATTTTTTTTTTTTTTTTTTAAATTTTTATTTTTACACAGGGGGTGGTGGGAATTGGGGTTTTTAAATGTATTATTTTGTCTAAAATCCCGAAACCGGGCGGGTAATTTTTCACGGTGGGGAAGCCCATCGTATGAGAAAATACTGAAACAAGACATTTTTATTTTTGACTTTTTTCGAATCACGTTTGACGTTTTGACGTTTATGTTCGATAACATCCATTTGCTCCGTGATTCTCTATCTATTACAATCGACAGAATTATCCAGAACGGCTTGAATGTGTTTTTATAGAGCGCCAAACTTCTCAAGTGAGTGTTACTATTGTTGGCAGTCGCTTTTTTATTCAGTTATCGTTCCATTTGAACTGCGTGTGAAAATTTTTTTTATTGTAGGCAACAGCAGCGTTTTCAAGTGCATGTGGTTTGAACTGGTTTGAAGAAAAATATAATCATAGCTTAAAGGTATGGCTAACTATTTCAAAAGTTATCAAATTTAATCTTAATAATCAAGCAATCACATCATTATAATCAGTGAAGTGCTTTCATGGAAGGAATATATATAATGAGAAGTTTGGAAACCGGTTGCCCAGAATAGTCAACATTTCCGAAGCCAACAATTTTTCTATTTTGAAAATCCATCATATTCCGGATCTAAGCTTGCAAAAGTGCAAAATTTTCCATATAACATTGTGTGACGTGTGCTTAAAATGTACAACAATGGGGATTTTCAGCCAGCAGTGGCGCTTAAATCAAGCTAATGAATGGGGAAAAAAAAAAAAACTTTTTTTTGTTGTAAATATTAATCAGAAAAGTAAAAAATAAAAAAATTTTGGTTTATACTAGTTTAGAGTGTTATGTTTATGTGTGCAACATTTTATTGTGATCTGTCAAATAGTTTTCTTGTTGCAGTTGAAAAAAGAAGAAGGACGCCACCAAAACTTTGGGCAGGGTGATAGAGATACCCGGTCCGACCCCCCAGAGGGACGGCAAAAGGCTTGGAATCCACCATTCCACCGTGTCCCGCGTTGTGAAGATGTTCCAGGAGGCGAAGACCATCGAGCGGCGCGCTGGAAGCGGCCGAAAACCGAAAACGGAATACCCAGAGAAGGCGCGGAAGATAAGGCAGTACTTTAAGAATAACCCGAACATTTCCACCCGAGACGTGACCAAAAACGTCAATTCGTCGAAGTGGTTCGTCCAGCAGACCATGAAGCGGGCTGAATAACGTGTTTTTAAGGTCAGGAAGGCACCAACCGGACTGACAAGCAAAACACGGTGGCCAAATTGCGTGCGCGGAAGCTGTACCGTGAGTGGCTGGTCAAGCCAGGCTGTCTCGTCGTCCATATATCAAGGCGGACACCAAACAAATCCCCGGCCTTGAGTTTTTTGTCGGTACGTCCCGCATGGAGGTTCCGGAAAAGTTCCGGAAGAGAAAGATGGACAAATTCGTGAAGAAGTACCTGTTGTGGCAGGCGATCTGCGAGTGCGGACGGTACAGCAAGCCGTTCGTTACAACCGGCACCATAAACGGGCGGATTTATCGAGAGGAATTCTTGCAGAAGCGCTTGCTGCCCTTCCTCCGCTCTCACCGTGGTCCCACGCTGTTCTGGCCGGATCTCGCTTCGTGCCATTACGACAAGCCTGTAATGGATTGGTACGAAGCGAAGGGCGTTAATGTGGTCCCGAAGGAGGCGAACCCGCCAAACACACAAGAACTTCGTCCGATCGAAAAGTTTTGGGCGATAATGAAGAAGAAGTTGAAGAAAAGCGGAAAAACATTCAAAACCGATGAAGCTTTGAAGAAAAACTGGGAGAAATTGTGTAAAGAAGATGGACAAAGCCTCGCCCAAGATCTCATGAGCAGTGTTAAGAGAAATGTTCGAGCATTCAGCTTGGGGAAGGAAATTCAATAAATAAATCATGCCAGAACATAGCTAATATATAGTTATTTAATCCCTGAAAATTTGCGAAGTATCCGACTTAAAATGAATTTTTGGTGATCATTTTTGTGTGTCTCATTTTTTTCGAATCCAGTCTTTATTTAAAGGGTGTCCACGATGAAATTGCCACACACAAAATTGATTCGCAAAATTCGAGTTTTCATCCGATTGCCATCAAATTTTCAGGGATTGAGAAATAACTATTAAACTTCATTTTACCATTTTACTCGTATTTTATTTACAGTCCATACGCAAATGCCCGCACCTTGGCCTTCGTTTGAAGGCCCCAACTACGCGGTTGGGATTTTTGGTGTTGTACGGAATACTTTTTCCTTCACTTCTGGGCTTCCGATCGGTGGTCAACCGTTCCTCGAACCGCTTAATCACTCGCGACACCGTGGAATTTGCGATTCCCAACGTTTTAGCGATGGAACGATGCGAGAGATCCTTGTTCTCGTGATGAATGCGCAAGATTTTATCACGCACGAGCTGTTCTTTCGACTCCATTTCCGCGAGTTTTCACAGGACTCTAAAACTTGCAGAATGTAAATAATGCACTATGAACTAAATCCACCCAAATTTTCATTAAATTCTACCCAACGGTTAAAAAGTAAGAGCAATTTCATAGTGTGGCAATTTCATCGTGGACACCCTTTAAAGGGCGATACGGTCAAAATTTGGTCAATATCAACTTGACGTATTTCTTTCAATTTTGCATTTAAAAAACCTGAACACCCCTCATTTTGAAGGTGTGTGTGTGTGTAGAATGTTGCTCCTATTTTGATTTTGGAATTCACTCTTCAGTTGTCAAAATGCCGTCCAAGCAAGAAGAGCAGCGTATCAAAATTTTGCTCGCGCATCGCGAAAATCCGAGCTACTCGCACGCAAAGTTGGCAAAATCGCTAAAAGTTGCCAAATCAACCGTTACAAATGTAATTAAAGTGTTTGGGGAACGTTTGTCGACAGCCAGGAAGTCTGAATCGGGGGGAAATCGAAAATCGGAAGCCGCTGAGACGACAAAGAGAGTTGCCGGTAGATCCAGGGGAAACCCTAACCTATCTCTCCGAGATGCCGCAAATAAGCTGGGTGTATCGTCTACAACCGTGCATCGAGCCAAAAAACGAGCCGGACCACAGCCCCCCCCCCAAAAAAAAACACCCCCCCCCCCCCCCCCCCCCGCCCCCCCCTACCAACCCCCCCCAACCCCCCCACCCCCGGCGTTTTTACCCGCCAAAAGAAAGGGAAAGGTAGCAAATATTTTCAACCACACGAAACTGTCAAATTCCCAAAGAAATATCTGGTTTGGCAAGCCATCTTACCTGTGGCTTGAAAAGCAGCGTAGGACCCTTAATTTAAGGTGAAACTCGAGGGAGTCCTTTTTCCATATGATTTATAGGTTAGGTTAATTATCACTTCAAGATTTTTTAGACCAAAAATCACAAAGAAAAAACAAAGCAAACAACACTGAAATTGCTAACCAAAAAATGCTCCGGTGGAGCAAGCAATTCTTGGAAATTTCACGCCTGAAGTCCTAATAGTATTTGAGGTTTGTGCTCAGAAAAAATCGAAGTGATAGGGACTTGATCCCGTATGTCCGTAACTACGCACAATGACCCTCCGCAAAGCTAGTGGGTTGGCGTTAGGCCTTGAAAGCCAGCCGAAAAACAAGCCAGCACAGGAATATCAACAGCAGAATACGGAACGGAACAATCGGCGAAGAACACAGTGACGAAACAGGGCTAGCGATTGGAAACTCGGTACGTGGAAGTGCAGATCTTCCAATTTCGTCGGAAGCACCCGTTTACTGTCCGATGTAGTGAAGGATCACAAGTCTGGCGTCGCAGCGCTGCAGGTGGCCGATCAACAAAAGAATGTGCAGGTTGAGGATCAAGGGTCGGTTTAGTATTATCACGGTGCCTAGCCCGAATTCCGGTAGCACTGATGTTGACAAAGATGCCATGAAGTCAAGATCATCATAGGAGACTTGAATGCTCAGGTCGGCCAGAAGGAGGAATGATTAGTAATTTCCATTTAATTCCAACTACCTTTTCATTCCCCCCCATCCCCAAAAACCCATTTTCATCCTCTTTTTTACAAAAAAACTCATTCATCAATCAATCATTAAACATTTCATTTTATATTCAAATGGCGACGAAAGAAATTCTGACTTGTCAAAACGGGACCTTGCAAAAACATTGGATTTGCCTAAATCCACTGTTCACGATGTGCTCAAATCATTTTCGGAACGTTTGACGGTGGAGAGGAAACCGAGAAGTGACAAAAACATTGGACGCGCTGATCCTGTCATGGACCGAAAGGTGAAAAGGATATTAACGAAAAACCCAAATCTCTCCATTCGAACGGTGGCTCGTAAAATAGGGATGTCGCCTGGTTTTGTCCAAAAATCAGAAACAACGTTTGGGACTTAAGTCGTATAAAGTAAAAACAGTTCCAAATCGCAACGACAAACAGAACTTGGCAGCAAAATCACGGGCTTGACGTTTGTACTGCGAATATTTGACGAAGTTTTCATGCGTTGCTATGGACGATGAAACTTATGTCCTGGAGGATTTCAAGCAGCTTCCAGGGCTGGCTTTTTATTCTGCTATGGCCAGAAATGCTACAGCAGAGCATTTCAGAACGAAGAAGGCATCGAAATTTCCCAAAAAATACCTTGTGTGGCAAGCAATTTGCACGTGTGGCAAAAAGAGTAAATCTTTCGTCACTACAGGCACAATCAACAAAGAGATCTATCAGAAAGAGTGTCTGCAGAAGCGATTGCTTCCCTTCACCAGAAGTCACAAAGAAAAACCTTTGTTCTGACCCGATTTGGCATCATGCCACTATGCTAAAACTGTGATGGAGTGGTACCAAGCAAATCAAGTGAACATTGTACCAAAAACCTCAAACCCGCCAAATTGCCCAGAGCTACGACCAATCGAGAGATATTGGGCTCTGATGAAGCGGAAGCTTTCTGGAAAGAAGCAAGGAATCAAAGACATCAAACACTTCCAGCAAATTTGGACAAAGACGGCTTCTACGATTTCTGAAGAGTCTGTACAAACCCCAATGGACGGAGTTAAGCGCAAAGTTCGAAAATTTTATGCAAATACCGAATAACTATGTTTTGTCTTCACGAATTGTTAAAACACATCCCACGAATCTGAAATAAATAACTACGACGGAAATATAACGCGAAATTTATGTTTTATTCATGTTTTGAGGTGTCCGGATTATTGCGGATACAGATCTTAAGAAACAGTTGGAAGAGACGAAAAAATCAATTCAATCAAATAATTCGTTTGTCGTGTTGCGTCTGTTTCTGTTTTGACACTTTTTACACGGAATCTTTGTTGACGTTCCTTGCCGTAAATGAAATTTGTATAACGTGTCGTGTAAAATTCATAATTTCTATATGTGCAAAATTATCGCTGAAATTCATCTGACATTCCTATAATGCCTTTCCTTAAAGTCACACAATGTTTGTTATGTATTGTTACCCGCAAAATGGATCACACAGTTTACATCATCAAACTCAAACAAACAAAGATATTGGAATAGTCGAAGATTTCACTCCATATTGCCACTGCTACACGTTACCGAAACATAAAACTCTTCTTACCTTTGACTTAAAACCACCAATTCACCTACCACCTATCCCACCTATTTTCTCTAATAATACAAGGTCGAAAATTATTAATTTAATAACTTTCACCAAGAGTACGAAAACGTATCGCTTGAATATTTACTCCATTTTCTTATTTCGCTACTAACAATTACACTAAAAGTGAGCCTTATTCTCAGTCGTAATGCGCATTGCCTCCGGTTACATATTTCTTCTTCTTCTTTCTAACAGTACAATTCTCTATCACATTCACACACACACACACATTCACACCCAACCACCCTAAACCACACAAGAAAACCTAAAACGACATCTAGTACCTCAACACAGAGTTCCATCTCACTCACGCGCGTTCAACAAACACACTGAAAAGAGCACGACGAAACTAGAGCGGGGAACGGGAGGGAGGTGCAGGTCACGTGGGAGGCGGCGGTGCACTGATTGTATCGACATTACTGATCGTCGTCATGGCGAGCGTGGAAATATTTCAGAGAAAGCTCTCTCGCGCCGTGTGCTGGCCTTCGTTGTCCAGGACGAAGCGCTGCGAGCCCGGTTCCCCATACTGGCTGTGGTAGAAGTCCTCCCGCATCAGGATGTTCAGATTGGAGCAGCGGAAGTATAGGATCTCCTGGAACGGCTTCCGGAAGTCCCGGTTCAGGGTGGCGTAGATGATCGGATTGAGCAGAGAGTTGGCATATCCGAGCCATAGGAAGAAGGACGACAGCGTCGGGTAGTCATCGTCCATGAGTGGCCGGACCAGGGCCAGGATGAAGAAGGGCAACCAGCAGACGGTGAAGGCGGACATGATGATGCCCAGAGTTGTGGAAGCCTTGCGTTCTTTGGCTAGCTGGAAGCGGAGCTTCTTCTGGTGGGGTGAACCGACGGAAGCGGACACGGGTTCTGGGGGTTTGAGCATGGCTTGGTTTTTATCCACTGCGAGGGAATTTTCCAGTCTTGTTTGGGCCCGTTTTTCGTCCTTGACTATTCGCCGGGCGGCTCGGAATATCTGATAGTATACAAAAAGCATCACCGCCAGGGGTATGTAGAAAGACCCCAGGGTGGCGTAAATTTGATAACCTACGTCTTCGCAAACGGCGCAAAACGGTCGCTGATCCACGCCGTCGCCGATTGTGTGCTTATTGCCTAGGATAAGAAGCGGTGGCAGCGAGATACAGGCAGCTGCCAACCAGACGAGTGCCACGCAGAGCATCATCCGGCGAGGTGTACGTTTGACGCCGTACTCCAGGGGCTTCGTGATGGCCCAGTACCGATCGACGGATATTGCACACAGGTTCAGGATCGAAGCCGTGCACGAAAGCACGTCGAACGATACCCAAATATCACAGAAAACTCTACCGAAGTTCCACTCGCCCAGCACTTCGTACATCAAGGCCGGAGGCATCACCAGGCAGGCCACACACAGATCCGATACAGCTAGGGAAACCAGCAGATAGTTGCATGGCCTTCGCAGCTTCCGCACCAGACAGACGGCCACGCAGACTAGGATATTGCCTACGATGGTACCGAATATCACAGCTAGTAGAACAATGCATATGATCACTTTGCGGATCGTGTCGATCTCCGGTTCGTGATCGAGTGCCTTGCCAGCTAGAGTGGACGCGATAATCGATCCAGCGGTGGTTGTACTGGTACTAGTCGCCCCTGCTGCTGCTGCCGCCGCCGGACTTAGGCCATCCGAGCCAGCCACCGAGTGGCTCAACGTTTGATTCAACGTCAACAGGGCGAAAGGTACGGCCGGGATCGCCGACGCATCCAAATCCGGAATTTGACTGGAACTTGCCTGCTGCTGCTGCTGTGCGTATAGACTTTGCTGACTTCCGACGGTGATTTCATTTACGAGCCTCGCTAAAGCTAGAGCGTCCATATAAGGACACGGACAGCGTTGACCACCGGTCCCGTTCTACACGTAATTACGCTATCGATCCTCGTCGTCCCAACTGGTAGCAGTAATTAAGTTCTGTTATTCTACAGGCAACTACACCAACCTAACCATCTAATCCACTTCTGATTACATTGTTCGTGTGGGAAAGTCTTTGATCCCACCTTTTCCTATGAATAAAAATATCACCTCGTAATCTCTCTAGCACCTCCCGTGGCACGTGGTCGTCCTTTCCAAGGTGTCACGTCCCATTACAACATCCAACCACGTACCGAATAGTTCCCCTCCAACCATCCTCACCAGTCAGTCTGCATTAAAATTTTAATAGAAAACACAACTCTCTGATGTTCCGGTTCTGATCCTGATGACTTTTACG
>JAHHFK020002042.1:0-23862 GCA_024533555.2 Aedes koreicus | reverse complement strand
TGTGTATTTACTTACGTTTAGTGTTTGTTATTAATAATTCTGTCCGTACTTGCGCGTAATTTTACTGTGGAAAATAGTTGTAAAATTAGGTTAAGTTCTGCATGTCTTTTAATACTCTATTACTACTTTTAATATTTACCTGTATTCTGTGAATGTTTTTATATTAATAAAGAAATTTTAAACTTGCACTTTCCATACAATAGTATCGAGCTAGATTTAAGTAGAATAATTAATTATGTACTTCCACAAATCCAAATGAAAAAACACTAATCTCACCTATTTACTTTTTACTAGACTATGCGCTGAACTATTATTTACTCCACGACGTCACTCACCACCGGGTCAGCGGTTGACAGTTCGAAACCAATGGTGGTAGGTTTGAGGTCTGCACCATAGCAGTAGTTGGATGTGTGGTGCGAAGCAACGAGAAGTTGCGACACTCCCCCCAGTACTTCGAGGTCATTGATCCGACGTACTTACGCTTGCACCGATGTCCAACACAGCGATTTTAACGGCTGGTCTCTCTAGAATCCCGGTCGCAGTCTGCACCAGAGCACGACGGACCTGTCCATCCTTGGACCGTATAGCGTGGACTACCCGACCTTTCGGCCAGCAGTTCCTTGGTAGCGTGTCGTCCACGATGACGACGATATCTCCTTCTGCGATGGGTTTCACACCGTGAAACCATTTCGTCCTACGGGTGAGGGTTGGCAGGTATTCAGATATCCAGCGGCGCCAAAATCGGTTGGCGTAGACCTGCGACATCTTCCATGTTTGCTTCAGCGCCAAGCTACTGTCATCGAACGCGATCGGGGGTTTGGATCCATCTGACGATCCTATCAAAAAATGATTCGGAGTGAGCGTTTGGGACAGCTCGTCGTCTAATGGTAATTCTGTCAACGGTCGAGAATTGACAATCAGCTCGATTTCGGTTAACATGTTTCGTAGCAGCTCATCGGTGGGTGTGCGTGTGAGTTGGAGGTGCTTTAGGGCTTTCTTCACAGATTGTACGAGACGTTCCCAGGCCCCACCGAAGTGCGGAGAAGCAGGTGGGTTGAATGACCATTTCGTATCAGTGGTGACGAAGTGCTCCATTAGCTTGTTCTGGTTCACTTGTTGCAGTGCTTCCTTCAATTCTCGACTGGCTCCGATGAAGTTGGTGCCACGATCGCTGACTATTTCCAGAGGGGTCCCTCTCCTTGCGATGAAGTTTCTGATGGCGAGGATGCACGAGTCTGTTGTAAGGCTGTGGGCAACCTCAAGATGTATTGCTCGGATAGTGAGACAGGTGATCAACACACCCCATCGTTTTTCAGTCCTCCGGCCAACAACTACGTACATGGGGCCGAAATAGTCGATGCCGATGTAGGAGAACGGGCGACAGAAGGCTTTCAGACGCGCAGGTGGTAGAGCGGACATTTCTGGAACAACTGGCTTCACTTGGCGATTCTTACAGTGCTGGCAGCGTGCTCGCACATGATTGTACGTCGATCGTAGCTGGGGCACGTAGAATCTACGTCGAATTTCGTTGAGCACAGTCTGGTGATTCATGTGGCAGAACTTCTGATGAATACTGGCTATAATGAGGTCCGTAACTGGATGACGCTTGGGCAACAGTATCGGGCGCTTCGTACACTCTTCCACTTGTTCGCAAGCATCTATGCGGCCCTTCATCCGCAGCAGTCCATCTTCGCCCAAGAACGGACTAAGCCCATATAGCGAACAACTCTTCGGCAACGTGTTCTTCCACGGTACAGCATTCGGCTTCTGCAGCAGGGCTTTTTCTACGGAGAACTCAGCATCTTGTACAGACATCAGAATCCACTGCTCCGCCTCTTTGAGCTCCTCATGGGTTGGCGGACCGGTGACAATAGGCTCCTTCATCAGCTTCTTTCGTAGATTTGATGGATATCGTTTAACGAAGGTCACGAGACGTAACAAACGCTTCCATCTGGAAAAGTCTTCCCATTTGAACAGTGCACGTTCGACGGAGTGGTGCAGCACATGCGGGCGTTTCTCTTCCACGGTGTGATTAAATCTCGACACAGCAACCGGCCATTGCTCTTTCGGTCCATATAGGAATTCAGGGCCACGATACCATCGGCTTGCAGGAGAAAGATCGGGCAGACACTGCCATTTCGTAGCATCATCAGCGACGTTCAGCTTTGATGGGATCCAATTCCATTCGTTTGGCTCTGTCAATTCCAGCATCTCGCTTATTCGCACCGCCACGAACTGATTATATTTTCGATGATCCGAATTCAGCCAGCAAAGAACGTCGCGTGAATCTGACCAAAAGAACCGGTTCGTAGGTTTCAGCTTGTGTGTCTCCATGATGTCGTTTGCTAAGCGGGCTCCAATGACTGCTGCCTGAAGTTCTAGTCTTGGAATCGACATGAATCGCAACGGAGCTACTCTTGTCTTTGCGCCGACGAGCGCACATTCCACCACGCCATCTTCTTCAAACCGCATGTAGGCAACTGCAGCAAACCCGTTCTCCGATGCATCTACGAACATGTGCAACTGAATCACATTCCGTTCACCAATGCTCGTCTTCAACCGATAACACCTAGGCACGCTGACAGTCTCCACTTGCGGAAAAACTCGCAACCACGTACGCCACTTCTCCCATTGTTCGTTTTTTATAGGATCATCCCAGTTAACACCGCTGCGCCAAATTTCCTGCAATAGTATTTTCAGGAACATAAGAAAGTGCGCCAGTAATCCCAGTGGGTCGTAGATCATCATCAGCGTACTTAAGATCTGCCTTTTCGTTGGTACGATGAGACCCTGAAGTAGTTCGGCTTTAATTCGTGAAGACACTTTGAAGGTAAAGGTATCGGTACAGGTGCACCACCACAGACCTAGAACTTTTTCCGTGCCCATCTCGCTCGACAGATTCAAACTTTTCTCGCCGGGATTTCCTTCCAACTCCCGCAGCACTTGATTTGAGTTCGACAACCAGTTCCGTATTTCGAAACCCGCCTCTGCATGGACTAACTGGACATCCTTCGCTAACTTTATCGCCTCTTCTTCCGATTCGACACTAGAAAGCATATCGTCAACGTAATGTTCCTTGACTATCGCCTCAGCTGCCCTTGGGAACTGCTCTTGGAAACGCTGCGCATTGTGGTTCTTAACATACTGCGCGCAGCTTGGTGAACACGTTGCTCCAAATGTCATGACCTTCATCACATAAACATCTGGGTTGCGGCCGAGTTCCCCGTTACGCCATAAGAACCTCAAGCATTGTTGGTCGATCCTGTTCATCAACACCTGCAGGAACATTTCCCGAATATCACCCGTAATGGCAATCCTGAATTCTCGGAAACGGTGTAGCACGGACAAAAGAGAAGTAAGTAGATCCGGTCCCGTAAGCAGAAAAGAATTCAATGAAACTCCCGCTACCTTCGCAGCCGCATCCCAAACTATGCGCATCTTCCCTGGTTTGTTTGGATTAACCACCGGGAAAATTGGCAGATACCAGACGCGTGGGAATTCCTCGGACAGTTGACTCTCCGTCAGCTTTTCGATGTATCCGGATCGCTCGTAATCCAGAATTTTCTCCTTCAATGCTGCAGCTAGTTCAGGATCCCGTTCCATGCGCTTTTCCAAACAAATCAGCCGTCTCATTGCCATTGACTTGCTGTCCGGAAGATGAACATCATCATACCGCCAAAGTAATCCTGTTTCGTACCGCTTTTCCTTCACCTGTGTCAAGGACTTCAGTAACTGCTCTGCTCGCTCGTCGTCTTTTGAAAGAAGTGGTTTGGCAGGGCTCGTTACTCCAATGCTGTCTAGCGAAAAGTAAGCTTTGACCGTATTATGAAGCTCTGCGTCGCTCCGCTTGCAACACGGGCACACGTGGTAACTGTGGAGCGCCGTGAAGTTCGTCGCTAGTTGGGATGCTACTGAGCAAGGCCCAAATACTATCCAGCCCAGACGTGTTCTAGCGGCAATCGGTTCATCTTTCCTTCCTTCTTTGCTGTCCAGCGCGTGACCCAATCTGCAGTTATCCATGCCAATTAGAATCCGCGGTCGAACGTTGCGATATGAATCCACCGGTGGGCCTTCCAAATGATGATAGTGCCGTGCTAATTCCGATATCGCGAGAGTTTGCCTTGGTAGAGCAAGACTGTTCACGGTGTGCACTTTCGGAATCCAGTGTGTGTTTGTATCATGCACTCCAGAAATCTCTAACGCAAGCCTCATTGAATCCATTTCCTGTCGTTGATGATCTGCGGTCCAACCCAGGCACAGCGGATATGATTCGCCTTGAAGATTCAGTTCCCTCAGCAAGCTATGCTCCATCAACGTCACCGATGAACCGTCGTCCAAAAAGGCAAATGTGCGAACAACCTTTCCTCGTCCATGAAGAAGCACTGGAACGTATCGGAAGAGAACTTTGCTTATATTGCTGACGTGAGTGTTACAGGTTTCAGTAGGTATGTCTGCACTGGTCCGTGGAGTCGACGATCGGATGTTCTCCATTCGCTGGTATCTGGAATCATCGTGTAGCAGCTTGTGATGCATGTATGAACAATCGTTTTTTCCGCAAGCTTGCTTTACCGCACACGCTCCAAAATGCTTTGCCAGACACTTCCGGCACAACTTGTTCTGCTTCAGCGCTGCCCATCGTGCCCCGATATCCAGTTCTAGAAACTTCTTACAATATTCCACTTTGCTGCATCTTCCGAGACAAATGACACACTGCTTGTTGGCTGGCTTCAAGGTATCCTTCGGAAATGCCGTAGAATTCGAGGGCTGACTAGAGCTGCATTGGGTGTGAACGTGAACTTCCTCCTTCCGAATACGCTTCTCAGGCTTGCCGATGTACGTGCTGATCGTTGACGGAACCGTTACTATACATGCTGCTTCGACGAGTGTAGCCAGCCAGGTACTGAAATCCGAGAGTGTGACCGCTGGCAAATTTTGGCGATGCTTAGCCCAATCAAGCTTCACCGTTGGTGGCAATCTCTCTACAAGTTCTTGAAGAAGTGCCACGTTGCAAAGATGCTCGTTCAACCCACAAGCGACGATCGTTGCGCACATATTCTGGACTGCTACACCAAAATCGATCAGAGTTCCTAACTTCTCCGTCTTTGGTGCTGGCATTTCCCGAATCTTGCAGACCAGCGAGTGGACGATTATTTCTGGCCGACCAAATAACATACGCAGAGTATTGATGACACCTTCGAGTCCTGATGGATACAACAAACGACTGCGCACTACATCGAGAGCCTTCCCCTTCAAACTACGCTGGAGTCGAAGTAAGTTTTCCTCGTCACTGAAACCGCACATTCTGGTGGTGCTCTCATAAGTGGCGATGAATAGGGGCCACTCCTCAGGGTTGCCCGAGAACATGGGCAGCTCCTTGGCTACTGCGTGCCGCGCGGCAATTTGACTTTTGCTGAGCTCGTGAGAAACACTTACTGACGGAATATGAGAATGACGAGTCGGGTTGAATGGGTCCGCATCCGCGTTCAAACCATCACTTCTCGACGGAACAGGTTCACTGCTGCTGGTTTCCATCGCCCTTACTCGTTCCTCAAGACTCTTCGTCTGTAGATCCTGCTTTCTTGCCATCTCTGCAAGTTGTCTTTCCATCCGTTCGATCGCTTTACACATGTCGCCTGGTGGTCGGCTTTCAGTTCCTATCGTCGTTGAATTTGCATTCGGTGGAGGTACAACGGTAGGAACACTCAATTCGTCTCGAATTTGCTGCTCCTTTTTTTCCAAACGGCACTGAAACTGCTGTCGTAAATCGTGAATTGCATTCTGCATCTCGCGATCCTTCTCTCGAAGTAACTTCTCGTACGATTGTTGTTGTTCCTCAAACCTACTCTGCATTTGATCCATTTTCCTTTGAAACTCCGTGAGTAGCTCGTTTTGCATTTGTGTGTACTCCGACTGTTTATCCTTTCCACCTGGTGCAGGGTTCGTGATGATGATCGATGGGCTCAGAACTACTCTTTTAGCGACGCATGCTGAACAGCTCCAATCCGCCTCCTCAATTGCTGCATCAACGCCCACGCACTCGAAATGGTACCACAGACCACAGTCGTCACAACATACCATCCGGCTATCGTCCGGATCTTTGCACACTCCACAACTCACACCTGGCTTTGGCCCTTTTGCCCGATTAGATCTCGGCATAATTACAGCCTCCCCGATCGCGAAATTAAACGAATTTTATAAAATGTTGCGCAAGTAACAAGACAACAAACAAATTTCCGATTTCGTAACACCGTTTATTACAATGTAGGATGTTATAAAATTCCTTAAAATAGATAAACGAACAAGCAAAATGATATGTAGGTATAAAGATAACTGTTTCAAAATATTTCAATAACAATACAGCGGCATTAATACTTAAGATTTGTTTTAGACTTCAAAAGGTGTGTATTTACTGTTTAGTGTTTGTTATTAATAATTCTGTCCGTACTTGCGCGTAATTTTACTGTGGAAAATAGTTGTAAAATTAGGTTAAGTTCTGCATGTCTTTTAATACTCTATTACTACTTTTAATATTTACCTGTATTCTGTGAATGTTTTTATATTAATAAAGGAATTTTAAACTTGGACTTTGCCACAATAGTATCGAGCTAGATTTAAGTAGAATAATTAATTATGTACTTCCACAAATCCAAATGAAAAAACACTAATCTCACCTATTTACTTTTTACTAGACTATGCGCTGAACTATTATTTACCCACGACGTCACTCACCACCGGGTCAGCGGTTGACAGTTCGAAACCAATGGTGGTAGGTTTAAGGTCTGCACCATAGCAGTAGTTGGATGTGTGGTGCGAAGCAACGAGAAGTTGCGACAAAAAAAAAAAAACCAAATATAATTTAATTACATCAGTGTCGAATTACCGCTTGTTCAAACAAATTTGGAGAAGTTATTCAGCTTTCTAGAAGAAAAAGCTGAACAACTTCTCCAAATTTGTGTGAACAAACAGTTATTCAACATTGATGTTTGTTGGGTAAAACGGCATTTCAATACAGCATTTTACGAGTTCATAAAGTCGAAATAAAACCTTTGATAGGAGTAAAAGAATTTGAGAAACAAGGTTTTAAGATCGTTGTGAACAAGCTGTGTAGGTGCTCATAAACCTGATTAAAATATGAAACCTATTGGCACTTATTGGTGCCATAATAAAACCAGATTGATTTCAAGTGGCTTTCATAAAACTTCAACAGAACTTAATAAAGCAGGATGGTTTTGGAATCGAATGGACGATGAAACAAACGTGAAGGCTGATATCAAGCAGCTCCCAGGTGAAGAGTTTTATACGGCTACCGGAGAAGGAAAGGTTCAAGATAAATTTAAGCAGACAAAATGTCAAAGTTCCCGAAAAAAGACTTGGTTTGGCAGGCGATTTGCACCTGTGGGCTATAAAGCGAAAGTTTCGAGACAACTGGCACTGTCAACCAAGATATTTTTGTAAGAGAATGGCAGCAAAAACGCTTTTTGCCTATCTTGAAGAAACATAGTTGCTCCGTGCTGTTTTGACAAGACCTCACTTCTTGCCACTTCGGAAAAATGGCTAAGGAATAGTATACCACAAATAGTGTGCTAATCGTACCCAAGAAGCAAAAACCCTGCAATCTTGCCGGAACTGCGCCCGATTGAAAAATATTGGGCAATCGTTAAGAGAAACCTCAAGAGAACTAAAAAAAACATTTGAAAGTGAAAAACAGTTCAAGAAAATTGGCGTTCAGCATCAAATAAGTTGGATATAACAGCGGTACAAAACATGATGGAAGGTATGAAACGTAAAGCCAAACAGTTCGCATTTGGAAAATCGGAAGTCTAATCAAATAATTTTCCTTTGTTTTGTAGACGATGAACTTCAAAAAGAAATAAAGAATGGTCATTTATATAAGAAAATCATCAGTGTGTTCGACCAATTTTTGACCGTTCCACCCTTTAGGACTACGTCTTTGTTTTCTTAACTGGAGGACAGTTAAAAAAACACCTATTGCGATCAACACGAAAAGCGGTCAGATATTGAGCGTTAATATCTCAGCCGTTTCTCCAACATTTTGAAAATGTTTACCCCAATCGATCGGAAATATATCTACGCGTCGATTTCAATATTGAAAACTATTGATTTTCAACATTAAACTACTGAACGCAATTATAAGGTGATGTCCTATAATTTCGTTTTGCATACTAAATTTACTAAATGCTAGGTATTTTCCTATTACAGACTTCAAATGTAAGTAAGGGTGATCTCATATCCAGCAGTGAATGATATAAAAGGGGTACACCTTCGCAAAATGCATCATTCACTCGGCAGCCTTGGAGCTGTTCAGAGCGACAATGAGCTGGCATTGAATTGGCAGCTGGTGGCGACAAGTACCCTGGAGCACGTGACAAGAGAGCTTTCTTGTGAGTTATTATTTTCTTCAAAGTTACTCAGGATTCATCACATTTGCACACTCTTGATGTGCTTCTGCCCCCAAGATATAGAGAGGTGGGAATGCCAAAAAATGTGAAAACTTTCACTCATATTTGATCATAAAACTTCTGTTTGCTCAGAATGCATCAGCATCCATCAACTTGTATAATTTATAACTCGATTTAAAGTATTCTGGAAGCACTGGCATGAATGTGACGGTGGTGACGGTGGCAACCTTGACAACCAATGACAGCAGTATGTTTACTGTCTGGGAAACTTATTTGTTATCGTATCGTAAGAAGCTCTCATTTCAGGCAAGATAGGTCGCAGTATTTGGAGGAGGAATTTGTCCCCGATTGCTGAAGTAGATTGTGTAATATTGTTCCATTGTTTTTCTTGTAGGACGAACAAAAACAGATGGAATATATGGAATGTATTGACTGCCGAACGAATCACCTCCAAAAAGAGACCAAGCCAGTTCGACCAACTGCAAATATTGAAAACTCTGGTTTTGAGATTGGGTCCGGCTTGGTTTCTGTTTGAAGGTGATCGGTTCGACAGTCAATAAATGCCATATATTCCCATTGTATGGGTTGATTGACCCAACCCATTCGACATTGGCTTTGACTGTGGGAAGCATTGCTGATACAGTGGCGCATATTCGATTTGTGGGAACAGGACAAACATCGCATAGAGTCGTTCTGATGAAGATTGCGTAGGTATTCGGACACTTATTCGGAGTCCAGAAGAGAACGTTTTGTAGGTGATATAATTTACAGTTACATACTTGGAGGGGCAAGATATCCTTCTTGTCCTAGAAAAGCTAAAAACAGAATAGATCATTCCAAATATCAAAGATAAAATTTCAATAAAAGATATTGTTTTATAAGACATGTTGTAATATTATTTTTTTTTATACTGTTCTAGTAACATTTCAAAGATAGCAATTGGAGTGAATGAAGAGTCCGGTTTCATGATTCCTGAAATAAATGGCTTATCTTACCATAATGCCACTTAACACAATATTAAAATATAATCTTACATTGCTTATAAGCCAGTACATGCCAGTCTATAGTTGAAATTCAGAAGTGCAATTTTAAATTAAATGTAATGCTGAAATGCTGAAAAACAAATTAAGCCTTTGATGCCTGTCGTGTTGTTCCCGGCTCTTACATGGTTTTGGAATGCAAAAATGATTCCAAAGCGTGCTGAAATTATTGATCAAATGAGAATGGGAAATATACAATATGATTTAAAGGTACACGATCTTCAGTCGCACCCCCTCACTTCGCTATTGTCAGATTGACAACATTGCCCAGGCTACGCCAACCAGCGTCTCCATGTTTCAGCTGGCAGTCTTTTGTGATCATATGACCCGTGGAGGCGTGAGATAGGAACTTGTGAGAACGAGAGGTCGGCCGCACTCTCTATCGAAGTGGTCAACTCACCATTTGAAGCCCAATTTTATGAAATTCTGTTGAATGAACATAAACATTTTCGAAAATATAATGTTTTTTTTTAAAGCACATAAATTTTAGAAGAGGTGGAGGAGGGGCGTTGGCTTGGCAAAACTCTACAAAATACTACGAAGGCTAAAAGAACTAAATTTATGTTTGCTTTGATTCAAAAAATGTCATCATTTGTTAAATTTCCAAGTGCTTTTGTAGCAGCAAGGTCTTGAAAATTAATTATATTTTTCATGTGCATCGGTACATAGCGAACCTCTTCCTCTACGCTCTGCCAAAACGTATCCTGTAAATGCATGTTTTTCAATAATTTCACCATACACACATCGTTAAAAAAAATTCTTACCAAACGTTCTAGGCCAGTAGGAGTCGCTGAGGTATTTGCATCAAGATTGGCATTGCACATTTTCGCAACCAAGGAATATTAATATAATGACTAGCGGGTGAGGATTACCAAAACGTTAATACGGCTAACTTTCACGACAGAACTTTCTTGTTTTGATCATGCAATTTCACTGTCAAAACTAAGCCTTACAAAAGGTAGGAATGTTCAACATCACAATATGAATCCAGTGAATAAGAGATGCTCATATTTGCCCAGGGTTACTCAGGATTGCTCAGTGTCTTGCTCCTAGCCCTGGAGGGTTCTCTGGCGAGCAGCCATTGGCCAGGTAGCTGATGACTCTACCGCCTTTGGCTAGGCAGCCATTGGTTATGCAGTCGGTTAACCAAGCCAGTGGTGAATTTGTAGCCAGCCGGTTGGCGCAACCACGAACGAGATAATAGCTAGCAACATTTGGAGGACAACAATCTAGCAGAAAATGTAATGTATAATACTACCCCAAACCTGACGCCTGTTCGCAACCAAACCGACTCGTCTCAACACGCGAATGTAAGTAAAAACAGTAAAGAAAGTAAGGAAATAACGATCTACAGTGACCGGCAAAAATAAAGATCACCTTTGATCAATGTATTATTGTTGAGAAAAAAAACACGTATTTTTGAAAAAGTAGGGTATTCCAATACATGTTTCTGAAACATAAAGATAGACGAACCATTTCAGTACAAAAATAACGATCACTTTTATTCCTTGCATAAAATAAAAAACAAAATTATTGGAGTTTAGTAAAATACGTATGACATAAAAAAAGATCCACTTCATGTATGAATAAAAAAAAATAATCGAAAGAGTTGGAATCAACTCTTCAATAGTCAATATGACCTCCCTTCGCTTCAATGATGGACTGCAATCGTTTCGGGATGCTTTCGACTAGGTTTCTGAGGTGTTGTGGATCCAACTCATTCCAGGCCTGCTCCAGGGCCGCAAAATATGTTTGCTTTTTTGTTACGTGTGTTTTTCGACTCTATTGTCGAGAATTGCCCAGAGATTTTCAATTGGGTTTAAATCCGGGCTCTGGGGAGGCTATCCCAAGGGTTTAATCCGACAGGCACGGAAAAAAGCTTGTGTTTTCTTGGCCGTATGCTTTGGGTCGTTGTCTTGCTGAAAAATGTAATTATCTTCCAGACCCATTTTCAGCAAAGATTCTTCCATATTCTCGTTCAGAATATCTATATACCCATCTGCCGTCATAATACCACTGATTAGAACCAGATTCCCCACTCCAAACTATGAGAAACAGCCCCAGACCATGATATTTCCACCGCCGTGCTTCATGGTCCCTTGTAGATGTTTATCCTTCAGCACTTCATCGCTTTTCCGTCAAACTCGCAGTCGTCGTTTTCTGTTGAACAGCTCAAACGCTTATTTATATGGTTTCTTGCAAACCGCAATCGCTTCTCCTTATTCACCCTACTTATGAACGGCCGTTTCCGAGCAAAATGACTTTTCAAACCGTGCTCAGCAATGCGTCGTCGAACTGTACGATCGGATATCGAAAGGCTTAGCTTTTCTCTGAGCGCACGGATGGTAACAAACGGATCCTTTTTAATTTCTCGGATGATTCTAGTGTCTTCGCGGTGATCAGACTTGCGATTGCGTCCACGTCCTGTTCGATCTGCGACACTTCCAAGCTTTTGGTGTTTTAAAACTATTTTCTGCACTGCACCACGGCTTACACCATACTTTTCGGCAACTTTGCGCTGAGATTCGTTTTTTGAGCAATCGCGCACGATAAGATTTCGAACTTGGACTGTTATTTTCTTTCCTCCCATGATCGATTCTTAAAAAACTCATCACTTGGGCTAAACTCACTTATTTCTCACAACTGTAGCAATTATCTGTGATGGATGTAAATAAAGCAATGTCAAAAGCATGATCAACAAGGGGTAAGCCAAGTGGATGTACACGGAAAGTATTTTTTTTCCTAGTGGATCTTTTTTATTGACATACCGTAAACACAAGCTCATTTCGTTTTTCACATGCAGTTGGCTGAAATGAATTTCAAATTTACCCTAACCCCAGAAGGCCCCCAAATACACAACGGAAGAAAATTAAAAAAATTAAAAAAAAAATATCCCTATATTAAACACCCCACGGGACTTTTTTTCCTCCGCCCCCGTTTACACCCCGCCCCTCGCCCCGGCAAAAAACCAAGTTTTCACCACCTAATCCCCTCCTTTTGGGTAAAAATAGTAAAAAACATGGTGTAGCATCTGAATTATTCTAATTCTTTGTTCCGTGGCAGCCCATGGTAACCCTAATTAGAGTCATCACCACTCAGGTAACCCACTCTCTGCATACACTAACACCCGATACTGTAACCGACACTCTGTTGTATCAACACAAACAATAACCCACATCGCCTATTGTGAAGCCATTGCGATATTATTTGTATATATTGAACATATTAGTATTAAACCAGCCATCAGTTGAACGACACTGGCGCCGTGTATTTTATTCCGTTGACCCGAAAGATCCCCCAAAACTGGTGACCCCGACGGAACAAGTGTAAAATTCCGTTGAAAAACTGTTGTTCAAGCCCACGATTCGTGAACCGCGCCAACTCATCGCGTTAAACATTCCCGCAAAAGCGAAAACCATAAAAAAAAAAACCCGATAAAAAACCACACGTGTGAAACAATCGCAATGACTGCAAGTGAAGGTGGCATTGTGAAGACCGAAAACAGTGTGCCCACGGTGATAGCCAAAATAAATTATCCAGATTTCGATCCGGATGATGTTGATACGTGGTTCATTTGTTTGGAAGCCGCTTATAGTGTGAACCAGGTCAAACAGGACAGGCAAAAGTTCTATGCAGTGATAGTGGCACTTGGACCTCGTGCGAAATTTTTTCACTCCGCCATCGCTCAGTGTAATGAATCCGCGAACAATGACCGATACGAGACAATCAAAGTCGCTGCCATTGCACATTTTCGGCCATCGGAAACTCAGCGTTTGACTAGCCTGCTTTCTGGAATGACGCTTGGCGATCAAAAACCGAGCATTTTGTTGTGCGAAATGAAACGTCTAGGTGGTGAGGGTTGTACGGACACGGTACTTTCCAATCTGTGACTACGTGCTTTGCCCAGTACCGTCCGTTCAATCATCGCCTCAATGCCAACCGCCACACTTGATGAACAAGCGAAGGTAGCCGACAAAATTATGGAGGCGCCCCGAAATGAAATTTCTTCGATAAAGTCCCCCGAGCAAACGTCGATTTCTAATTTGGAACAACGAATCGAAGCATTGACCCGCCGTTTCGATGAAGTCCTTACGAAGGGTCCCCGAAGACAAGGACGTTCTCCAGCTCGCCATCAATCTCGTTCACCAGGACGACGTGAAGCGACACCGTCGCACAGTGCTCGCCGTTGGATTTGCTGGTTCCATTACCGCCATGGAGTTCAGGCTCGTAAGTGCGAGAAACAAAAAGGTGAGAATCCGAATGTTCCTTGTATTTTTTACGACGGAAAGATGCCCGTCTATATGCGCTCCGAAAAAAAAAAACTAATGCCCGAGCTGCCGCCCGAACCAATAAATCAACATGATGAACCCTACGCCCATGTAAACCAAATCAAAATCCGAAGAATCCACGTCCACGATCAACAAACATCCCAGCGATTCTTAATCGACACTGGTGCTGATATTTCTGTTATTCCCCCGTCTCCGAGCGAACTTCTCCACCCTGTGAAATCCCACCAACTTTTCGCCGCCAACGGAAGCCCAATCCAGACTTACGGTACGAAACGCCTCACCATCGATATCGGCCATCGTCGTTCTTTTGTTTGGGTTTTCACCATTGCCGATGTTAAATCGCCAATCATTGGGGCGGATTTTTTGAAACACTACGATCTTTTGGTGGATCTCAATCGTAGCAAACTGATCGACAACCAAACTCGCCTGGAAATCAGAAATATTAATGCCGTCTCCGAACCCACAATCACCACGTTCGACGTGAACTCCCCTTTTGCTGACATCCTCAAGGAGTACCAAGACATCACCATCCTGAACATGAACCACCGTCCCACGAATGCGAAAACCGTTCATCAAATTATCACCACAGGTCAGCCCGTTTTTTCTCGCCCCCGACGACTGCCGATCGATAAGCTGAATGAAGCGAAAGCGGAGTTCAGGTTTTTCATGGAGCAAGGTATCTGCCAACCTTCCAAAAGTTCTTGGGCCAGCCCTCTCCACATGGTCAAGAAATATAACGGAAAATGGCGTCCTTGTGGTGACTACAGAAATCTGAATGCAATCACGGTTCCCGATCGGTATCCAATACCGCATATCCAGGATTTTTCCAACATACTCCACAACAAAAAGGTTTTCTCTTGCATCGATCTTCAGCGGGCCTATCATCAAATCCCCGTCGCGCCGGAAGACATCCCGAAAACCGATATTACCACGCCTTTCGGGTTGTTCGAATTTAAATTCATGACATTCGGACTCCGGAACGCAGGGAAAACGCTACAGAGGCATCTTCATGACATCTTGGGTGATTTCGATTTCATGTTTCCATATGTCGATGACCTTTGTATCGCATCCGACGACGTCGAACAACACAAAAAACATCTTTGCCTGGTATTCGAGCGGCTGAGAGAAAACGGACTCACCATCAATGCCGGCAAGTGTCAGATCGGCCAATCTGAGGTCGTGTTTCTGGGCCACCACATCAATCAAGACGGCATCAAACCCACACCAAGCAAAGTCGAAGCTGTTTTGCAGTTTCCACGTCCAGTAATCGCAAAACAACTGAAACGATTTTTGGGCACCATAAACTTCTACCGCCGCTTCGTCCCACACGCAGCAGTCAATCAACAGGTTCTCCAAGCGATGATCCAGGGAAATGTCCGCAACGATCAAACTCCGTTGAAGTGGGGCGAAACAACGATCGCAGCTTTTGAGCAGTGTAAGCAAGATCTAGCGAACGTAGCACTTCTTGCTCATCCATGCGCTGATGCCAAATTAGTACTAGATGTCGACGCATTCGGCACCGCAATTGGTGCGGTGTTGCATCAAATCACCGAAAAAGGTCGTCAACCACTGGCATACTTCTCTCGAAAGCTAAACAACAACAAACAAAAATCCAGTACGTACGATCGGGAGCTGTATGCGATGTACGAAGCGGTGAAGTACTTCAAGGACACTCTCACCGCTCGTGAGTTCTGCATATATACGGACCACAAGCCTCTCGTCACTGCTTTCCGACAGCGTCCTGAACGAGCCAGTCCAACTCAACAACGGCATCTCAGTTTTATAAGCGAGTACACAACGGATAGTCGGCATGTACCCGGTGAAGCAAACAAAGTCGCCGACATGCTGAGTCGCATTGAAGTCATCTCTAATACCAACGAAACCATCGACTTTGAGCTGATGGCAAAGCAACAAAAAGACGATCCTGATCTCAACTCGTTCCTCACCAATCCACCCACCAATACCACGTTGTTTCTTAAGGCACTTCAATCTCCATTGTCGACGATTCCGATGTATTGCGATATCTCTACTTCTGCTATTCGACCGTTCGTTCCAAAGAATTTTCGGAAGCAGATTATCCAGAAGCTGCACAGCGCATCTCATCCTGGTGTACGGTCGACCACTCGTCTCGTGACAGACCGTTATGTCTGGCCCTCGGTGCGACGTGACTGCAAGAGTTTCGTCACCCATTGCATCGCTTGCCAGAAATCGAAAGTTCATCGACACAACAGAGCACCAATCATCCAGATCGCCACACCAGATGAAAGGTTCTCACACATCCACATGGACTTAATCGGACCACTACCACCATCCGACGGGTACGCGTATTGTTTGACGATAATCGACAAGTTTACGCGTTGGCCTGAAGTGATACCTATTTTAAATATGACAGCAAAATGAAAAAAAAATTTTGGTCGTCATTTCTCCCTTTGGTCCCCCCTTGGGAGAATACGGTGAGCCAAATTTTTTTTTCAAATTTTTTTTTCAAATTTTCCTAAAGTCCCTTCCTTGGACACTATGGCACCGAATTTCATCGTCTACGACCAGTTTTTCATCGTAAATTATGCCAAGGGTCCCCCCTTGGAGAAAATGAAAAAAAAATTTTGGTCGTCATTTCTCCCTTTGGTCCCCCCTTGGGAGAATACGGTGAGCCAAATTTTTTTTTCAAATTTTTTTTTCAAATTTTCCTAAAGTCCCTTCCTTGGACACTATGGCACCGAATTTCATCGTCTACGACCAGTTTTTCATCGTAAATTATGCCAAGGGTCCCCCCTTGGAGAAAAATGAAAAAAAAATTTTGGTCGTCATTTCTCCCTTTGGTCCCCCCTTGGGAGAATACGGTGAGCCAAATTTTTTTTTCAAATTTTTTTTTCAAATTTTCCTAAAGTCCCTTCCTTGGACACTATGGCACCGAATTTCATCGTCTACGACCAGTTTTTCATCGTAAATTATGCCAAGGGTCCCCCCTTGGAGAAAATGAAAAAAAAATTTTGGTCGTCATTTCTCCCTTTGGTCCCCCCTTGGGAGAATACGGTGAGCCAAATTTTTTTTTTTTTTTTCAAATTTTCCTAAAGTCCCTTCCTTGGACACTATGGCACCGAATTTCATCGTCTACGACCAGTTTTTCATCGTAAATTATGCCAAGGGTCCCCCCTTGGAGAAAATGAAAAAAAAATTTTGGTCGTCATTTCTCCCTTTGGTCCCCCCTTGGGAGAATACGGTGAGCCAAATTTTTTTCAAATTTTTTTTTCAAATTTTCCTAAAGTCCCTTCCTTGGACACTATGGCACCGAATTTCATCGTCTACGACCAGTTTTTCATCGTAAATTATGCCAAGGGTCCCCCCTTGGAGAAAATGAAAAAAAAATTTTGGTCGTCATTTCTCCCTTTGGTCCCCCCTTGGGAGAATACGGTGAGCCAAATTTTTTTTTTTTTTTTTCAAATTTTCCTAAAGTCCCTTCCTTGGACACTATGGCACCGAATTTCATCGTCTACGACCAGTTTTTCATCGTAAATTATGCCAAGGGTCCCCCCTTGGAGAAAATGAAAAAAAAATTTTGGTCGTCATTTCTCCCTTTGGTCCCCCCTTGGGAGAATACGGTGAGCCAAATTTTTTTTTTTTTTTCAAATTTTCCTAAAGTCCCTTCCTTGGACACTATGGCACCGAATTTCATCGTCTACGACCAGTTTTTCATCGTAAATTATGCCAAGGGTCCCCCTTGGAGAAAATGAAAAAAAAATTTTGGTCGTCATTTCTCCCTTTGGTCCCCCCTTGGGAGAATACGGTGAGCCAAATTTTTTTTTTTTTTTTCAAATTTTCCTAAAGTCCCTTCCTTGGACACTATGGCACCGAATTTCATCGTCTACGACCAGTTTTTCATCGTAAATTATGCCAAGGGTCCCCCCTTGGAGAAAATGAAAAAAAAATTTTGGTCGTCATTTCTCCCTTTGGTCCCCCCTTGGGAGAATACGGTGAGCCAAATTTTTTTTTCAAATTTTCCTAAAGTCCCTTCCTTGGACACTATGGCACCGAATTTCATCGTCTACGACCAGTTTTTCATCGTAAATTATGCCAAGGGTCCCCCCTTGGAAAATGAAAAAAAAATTTTGGTCGTCATTTCTCCCTTTGGTCCCCCCTTGGGAGAATACGGTGAGCCAAATTTTTTTTTCAAATTTTTTTTTCACACTATTATTTCATCGTCTACGACCAGTTTTTCATCGTAAATTATGCCAAGGGTTAGAGAAAATGAAAAAAAAATTTGGTCGTCATTTCTCCCTTTTCCCATTTTCTCCAAGGGGGGACCCTTGGCATAATTTACGATGAAAAACTGGTCGTAGACGATGAAATTCGGTGCCATAGTGTCCAAGGAAGGGACTTTAGGAAAATTTGAAAAAAAAATTTGAAAAAATTTGGCTCACCGTATTCTCCCAAGGGGGGACCAAAGGGAGAAATGACGACCAAAATTTTTTTTTCATTTTCTCCAAGGGGGGACCCTTGGCATAATTTACGATGAAAAACTGGTCGTAGACGATGAAATTCGGTGCCATAGTGTCCAAGGAAGGGACTTTAGGAAAATTTGAAAAAAAAATTTGAAAAAATTTGGCTCACCGTATTCTCCCAAGGGGGGACCAAAGGGAGAAATGACGACCAAAATTTTTTTTTCATTTTCTCCAAGGGGGGACCCTTGGCATAATTTACGATGAAAAACTGGTCGTAGACGATGAAATTCGGTGCCATAGTGTCCAAGGAAGGGACTTTAGGAAAATTTGAAAAAAAAATTTGAAAAAATTTGGCTCACCGTATTCTCCCAAGGGGGGACCAAAGGGAGAAATGACGACCAAAATTTTTTTTTCATTTTCTCCAAGGGGGGACCCTTGGCATAATTTACGATGAAAAACTGGTCGTAGACGATGAAATTCGGTGCCATAGTGTCCAAGGAAGGGACTTTAGGAAAATTTGAAAAAAAAATTTGAAAAAATTTGGCTCACCGTATTCTCCCAAGGGGGGACCAAAGGGAGAAATGACGACCAAAATTTTTTTTTCATTTTCTCCAAGGGGGGACCCTTGGCATAATTTACGATGAAAAACTGGTCGTAGACGATGAAATTCGGTGCCATAGTGTCCAAGGAAGGGACTTTAGGAAAATTTGAAAAAAAAATTTGAAAAAATTTGGCTCACCGTATTCTCCCAAGGGGGGACCAAAGGGAGAAATGACGACCAAAATTTTTTTTTCATTTTCTCTCCAGGGGGACCCTTGGCATAATTTACGATGAAAAACTGGTCGTAGACGATGAAATTCGGTGCCATAGTGTCCAAGGAAGGGACTTTAGGAAAATTTGAAAAAAAAATTTGAAAAAATTTGGCTCACCGTATTCTCCCAAGGGGGGACCAAAGGGAGAAATGACGACCAAAATTTTTTTTTCATTTTCTCCAAGGGGGGACCCTTGGCATAATTTACGATGAAAAACTGGTCGTAGACGATGAAATTCGGTGCCATAGTGTCCAAGGAAGGGACTTTAGGAAAATTTGAAAAAAAAATTTGAAAAAATTTGGCTCACCGTATTCTCCCAAGGGGGGACCAAAGGGAGAAATGACGACCAAAATTTTTTTTTCATTTTCTCCAAGGGGGGACCCTTGGCATAATTTACGATGAAAAACTGGTCGTAGACGATGAAATTCGGTGCCATAGTGTCCAAGGAAGGGACTTTAGGAAAATTTGAAAAAAAAATTTGAAAAAATTTGGCTCACCGTATTCTCCCAAGGGGGGACCAAAGGGAGAAATGACGACCAAAATTTTTTTTTCATTTTCTCCAAGGGGGGACCCTTGGCATAATTTACGATGAAAAACTGGTCGTAGACGATGAAATTCGGTGCCATAGTGTCCAAGGAAGGGACTTTAGGAAAATTTGAAAAAAAAATTTGAAAAAATTTGGCTCACCGTATTCTCCCAAGGGGGGACCAAAGGGAGAAATGACGACCAAGGGGGACCCTTGGCATAATTTACGATGAAAAACTGGTCGTAGACGATGAAATTCGGTGCCATAGTGTCCAAGGAAGGGACTTTAGGAAAATTTGAAAAAAAATTTTTAAAAAATTTGGCTCACCGTATTCTCCCAAGGGGGGACCAAAGGGAGAAATGACGACCAAAATTTTTTTTTCATTTTCTCCAAGGGGGGACCCTTGGCATAATTTACGATGAAAAACTGGTCGTAGACGATGAAATTCGGTGCCATAGTGTCCAAGGAAGGGACTTTAGGAAAATTTGAAAAAAAAATTTGAAAAAATTTGGCTCACCGTATTCTCCCAAGGGGGGACCAAAGGGAGAAATGACGACCAAAATTTTTTTTTCATTTTCTCCAAGGGGGGACCCTTGGCATAATTTACGATGAAAAACTGGTCGTAGACGATGAAATTCGGTGCCATAGTGTCCAAGGAAGGGACTTTAGGAAAATTTGAAAAAAAAATTTGAAAAAATTTGGCTCACCGTATTCTCCCAAGGGGGGACCAAAGGGAGAAATGACGACCAAAATTTTTTTTTCATTTTCTCCAAGGGGGGACCCTTGGCATAATTTACGATGAAAAACTGGTCGTAGACGATGAAATTCGGTGCCATAGTGTCCAAGGAAGGGACTTTAGGAAAATTTGAAAAAAAAATTTGAAAAAATTTGGCTCACCGTATTCTCCCAAGGGGGGACCAAAGGGAGAAATGACGACCAAAATTTTTTTTTCATTTTCTCCAAGGGGGGACCCTTGGCATAATTTACGATGAAAAACTGGTCGTAGACGATGAAATTCGGTGCCATAGTGTCCAAGGAAGGGACTTTAGGAAAATTTGAAAAAAAAATTTGAAAAAATTTGGCTCACCGTATTCTCCCAAGGGGGGACCAAAGGGAGAAATGACGACCAAAATTTTTTTTTCATTTTCTCCAAGGGGGGACCCTTGGCATAATTTACGATGAAAAACTGGTCGTAGACGATGAAATTCGGTGCCATAGTGTCCAAGGAAGGGACTTTAGGAAAATTTGAAAAAAAAATTTGAAAAAATTTGGCTCACCGTATTCTCCCAAGGGGGGACCAAAGGGAGAAATGACGACCAAAATTTTTTTTTCATTTTCTCCAAGGGGGGACCCTTGGCATAATTTACGATGAAAAACTGGTCGTAGACGATGAAATTCGGTGCCATAGTGTCCAAGGAAGGGACTTTAGGAAAATTTGAAAAAAAAATTTGAAAAAATTTGGCTCACCGTATTCTCCCAAGGGGGGACCAAAGGGAGAAATGACGACCAAAATTTTTTTTTCATTTTCTCCAAGGGGGGACCCTTGGCATAATTTACGATGAAAAACTGGTCGTAGACGATGAAATTCGGTGCCATAGTGTCCAAGGAAGGGACTTTAGGAAAATTTGAAAAAAAAATTGAAAAAATTTGGCTCACCGTATTCTCCCAAGGGGGGACCAAAGGGAGAAATGACGACCAAAATTTTTTTTTCATTTTCTCCAAGGGGGGACCCTTGGCATAATTTACGATGAAAAACTGGTCGTAGACGATGAAATTCGGTGCCATAGTGTCCAAGGAAGGGACTTTAGGAAAATTTGAAAAAAAAATTTGAAAAAATTTGGCTCACCGTATTCTCCCAAGGGGGGACCAAAGGGAGAAATGACGACCAAAATTTTTTTTTCATTTTCTCCAAGGGGGGACCCTTGGCATAATTTACGATGAAAAACTGGTCGTAGACGATGAAATTCGGTGCCATAGTGTCCAAGGAAGGGACTTTAGGAAAATTTGAAAAAAAAATTTGAAAAAATTTGGCTCACCGTATTCTCCCAAGGGGGGACCAAAGGGAGAAATGACGACCAAAATTTTTTTTTCATTTTCTCCAAGGGGGGACCCTTGGCATAATTTACGATGAAAAACTGGTCGTAGACGATGAAATTCGGTGCCATAGTGTCCAAGGAAGGGACTTTAGGAAAATTTGAAAAAAAAATTTGAAAAAAAAAAATTTGGCTCACCGTATTCTCCCAAGGGGGGACCAAAGGGAGAAATGACGACCAAAATTTTTTTTTCATTTTCTCCAAGGGGGGACCCTTGGCATAATTTACGATGAAAAACTGGTCGTAGACGATGAAATTCGGTGCCATAGTGTCCAAGGAAGGGACTTTAGGAAAATTTGAAAAAAAAATTGAAAAAATTTGGCTCACCGTATTCTCCCAAGGGGGGACCAAAGGGAGAAATGACGACCAAAATTTTTTTTTCATTTTCTCCAAGGGGGGACCCTTGGCATAATTTACGATGAAAAACTGGTCGTAGACGATGAAATTCGGTGCCATAGTGTCCAAGGAAGGGACTTTAGGAAAATTTGAAAAAAAAATTTGAAAAAATTTGGCTCACCGTATTCTCCCAAGGGGGGACCAAAGGGAGAAATGACGACCAAAATTTTTTTTTCATTTTCTCCAAGGGGGGACCCTTGGCATAATTTACGATGAAAAACTGGTCGTAGACGATGAAATTCGGTGCCATAGTGTCCAAGGAAGGGACTTTAGGAAAATTTGAAAAAAAAATTTGAAAAAATTTGGCTCACCGTATTCTCCCAAGGGGGGACCAAAGGGAGAAATGACGACCAAAATTTTTTTTTCATTTTCTCCAAGGGGGGACCCTTGGCATAATTTACGATGAAAAACTGGTCGTAGACGATGAAATTCGGTGCCATAGTGTCCAAGGAAGGGACTTTAGGAAAATTTGAAAAAAAAATTTGAAAAAATTTGGCTCACCGTATTCTCCCAAGGGGGGACCAAAGGGAGAAATGACGACCAAAATTTTTTTTTCATTTTCTCCAAGGGGGGACCCTTGGCATAATTTACGATGAAAAACTGGTCGTAGACGATGAAATTCGGTGCCATAGTGTCCAAGGAAGGGACTTTAGGAAAATTTGAAAAAAAAATTTGAAAAAATTTGGCTCACCGTATTCTCCCAAGGGGGGACCAAAGGGAGAAATGACGACCAAAATTTTTTTTTCATTTTCTCCAAGGGGGGACCCTTGGCATAATTTACGATGAAAAACTGGTCGTAGACGATGAAATTCGGTGCCATAGTGTCCAAGGAAGGGACTTTAGGAAAATTTGAAAAAAAAATTTGAAAAAATTTGGCTCACCGTATTCTCCCAAGGGGGGACCAAAGGGAGAAATGACGACCAAAATTTTTTTTTCATTTTCTCCAAGGGGGGACCCTTGGCATAATTTACGATGAAAAACTGGTCGTAGACGATGAAATTCGGTGCCATAGTGTCCAAGGAAGGGACTTTAGGAAAATTTGAAAAAAAAATTTGAAAAAATTTGGCTCACCGTATTCTCCCAAGGGGGGACCAAAGGGAGAAATGACGACCAAAATTTTTTTTTCATTTTCTCCAAGGGGGGACCCTTGGCATAATTTACGATGAAAAACTGGTCGTAGACGATGAAATTCGGTGCCATAGTGTCCAAGGAAGGGACTTTAGGAAAATTTGAAAAAAAAATTTGAAAAAATTTGGCTCACCGTATTCTCCCAAGGGGGGACCAAAGGGAGAAATGACGACCAAAATTTTTTTTTCATTTTCTCCAAGGGGGGACCCTTGGCATAATTTACGATGAAAAACTGGTCGTAGACGATGAAATTCGGTGCCATAGTGTCCAAGGAAGGGACTTTAGGAAAATTTGAAAAAAAAATTTGAAAAAATTTGGCTCACCGTATTCTCCCAAGGGGGGACCAAAGGGAGAAATGACGACCAAAATTTTTTTTTCATTTTCTCCAAGGGGGGACCCTTGGCATAATTTACGATGAAAAACTGGTCGTAGACGATGAAATTCGGTGCCATAGTGTCCAAGGAAGGGACTTTAGGAAAATTTGAAAAAAAAATTTGAAAAAATTTGGCTCACCGTATTCTCCCAAGGGGGGACCAAAGGGAGAAATGACGACCAAAATTTTTTTTTCATTTTCTCCAAGGGGGGACCCTTGGCATAATTTACGATGAAAAACTGGTCGTAGACGATGAAATTCGGTGCCATAGTGTCCAAGGAAGGGACTTTAGGAAAATTTGAAAAAAAAATTTGAAAAAATTTGGCTCACCGTATTCTCCCAAGGG
>JAHHFK020002041.1:0-82386 GCA_024533555.2 Aedes koreicus | reverse complement strand
TCTCAAACATAATTATGAAACGTGCTTGTGTCATTTGTATTTTATGTGATATTGCATTAATTTTTTTCTCGATTTTTTGTTGCTACGACCACAAAAGGGTGTAAGTCCAAATTACTTGGATCTTTTTTAAAATTCGTTTTAAGATGTAAAATGACAATACGATTAGACTGGCATTCATCATTTTGATGATAAATGTGTTTTTATTGAGGTTATATTGATTTTTTAGCTTTAACGACTTAAAAGGGCGTAATTCAAAAACTTTTGTACAAGGATTTTTTTTTTCAAACATAAGTCCAGACGTGTTTTTTTTTAGACGGGATGGAAAATCTGCAAACAGACTCCTGAAGAACTCAGGGTGTGAGGATGAGGGCGCCAACTCCTCGACCCAATAAAAACACAGCCGTGCGTCAAGCCCTAGCCCTCCCCGGAACCACCTTTCGGTATTACTTCAGGGAGATGGCTAGGGTGCTTTACGCACCCACTATGTCTAACTACATAGGTCTTTAGTAGTTCGCTTCGCCAACCTGACGCTGATTCGATCGAGATGCTCCTTCGGGACTTCTGGTGGTCCATCCAGATCGTCCACGATTTCCCTACACGACCACTTATGGTACCTGCCGAAACTCGCGTCGTATGGTCCCTCCTCTGATCGAGAAAGCCAGGGCCAAGACTGAGGTTGGAACGCCTGGGAGTGCGGCATTACTCCAGATCGTCCCTGTTTCCCATGTCACGACCGCTTACGGCTTCCTGCCGGCTCTTGCTCCGTATGGCGCTTCCTCCGTTGTAGTTCGTTTAGCCGTTAAGGGGAGCTTAACGTTTCCAGGGTGCACCGCGGGGAGGCGAACAACTTCCACACCACAAGTCCAGACGTGTGGAATGGCAAAAAAACCAACTGTATGATGATAAATGTGTTTTTCTATAATGTTGTATTCATTTTTATGTTTTACGACTTAATAGGGCGTAACTCAAAATGTCGTTCAAGGATTTTTTTGAGAATTCGCCCAGAGGTATAGAATAGCATTAAAAACCAACTGGCGCACACCGATTTGATGGTATATTATTTTTGATAATAACTCTGAATAGAACACCGTGGATTTAGGGGCTTCAAATGGTGAGTTGACAACTTCGAAGGAGGGTGCGACCGACCTCTTGTCCTCACAAGTTCCTACCTCACGCCTCCACGAGTCATATGATCACAAAAACCTCCCAGCTGAAAGGGTGGCACACACCAAATTTATCTCCCACAAAACAACAAAGAGGGGGAGCAACAAAGATCATTTTCCTTCAAAAAAATATATTTTTTATCCTCTTTTATTAAATTATTAATTAAACCACCCTTGAACAATCATTCCAACACAACACAACAACCAAAAACAACAACACAGCAAGCAAAAAAACAATAATTTATTATACTACCACACAAAAAAAAAAATAAAAATACACCCCCCCACCTCAACCACAATTATTAAAAAAAAAAAGCATATGCATATAAATAAAAGAAAAATAAAATTTAATTTTTTTTTTGTGGTAAAAAGGATAAAAAAAGCTATTTTTTAAAAAAAAAAACAACCGGACTCTCCGTTCACTCCAATTGCTATCTTTGAAATGTTGCTAGAATAGGGAAGCGGAACCTATGTTCACCATAGTACATATATTCATCACATTCTGCAGTCATCCAACTTCAAACGTAAAAAGATGTTTAATTTCTCCAATAAACGGACGCAGTAACCAAAAATATATAATCCTGGAAAATAAAATTAGGTCTTGAATATAATTAAAAGCTACAAAAACGTTTTGGAGACTTAAATTTCGTAAAAATAATGAGCAGTCAGATTTTCAACACAATTTCTTACCTTTGCACTACAAATTCGTCGTATTGATCTAACCGTACTAGGGAATATACCCGAGCCAGACTCCAAGTTTTCTCTTTAATTGCACTTTATCCTCACACATTTTCGTTGCGTAATTGCACAAACCATAAAAATCACACTTCACTTATTACACTTGCCACACGAGAATCTACGAATACGTGATAAAATACGAGAAAACTATGGGATTAATTTTCACAATAATTTAAATACGCTTGCACCTATTCTGAACCGTGTTTACAATCGACGTAATCACTTGATGTTGCCAAACTATTTTATTATGACTCTTATTCGAATGAAATGGGTTTGGCAGTACATCAATAAAACCTGTTTTGTGGGAGTGCTACAAATCACCCAAAGTTAAAATATTTTATTTTTCCATAGAATAAATAAATAATAACTTGCTTCTATTTGTAGATTTTTTCAAGATTTACCGAGAAATAAAATCCCACATTTAATAATATTTTTCCATCTCTGTTGAATTTAGCGGCACTGCTCACATACTGTATAGCATACACATCAACACGCACACTAGTTCAATTCATAGAGCATTCTATGCCCAACGCTATGGTGAGTCTTGTTGTCAATATTCTCATGGAAGAATAACAAACAAACCCGTTCATTTTGTCTTGGTTATATGCAGGCTATCCAACACAATTAAAGTGCTGTCAAATGATCTACTTCATGCGAGAAATTTAATTTTGGGTGTAGTAGTGGAGAGCGTTAACTTTTTTATATTTTTTCATGATTAAAATCAGTACGATTAACATATGTACACAGATGGGATTAATGTTTTTCGTGATATTATTAAAATAGGTACATAGCAGTGGCAACTTTTCCGTATTAAATTGGAAGAAAATTATCAGAATCGAATGCTTTGTGCGTTGCTAAACGATTAACGGTAAGTGGACGAATAAATTGTGAATAACATGTGTACTTAGTGTTCGGTATTCAGTGCATATTCACCGATTTCCACTGGAGGTCTGCTTATTGAGCTCAAGATAGGTACCGCTTCCCCAGTATAAAGAAAAATATTACAAATATTACAATGTCTTATAGAATAAAATCTTTTATTGAAACTTTACCTTTTATATTAAGAATGATCTATTCTGTTTTCAGCTTTCCCAGGACTAGTAGGATATTAATACATATCTAACTTTTATTTATTTTTCAGTAACAATGCTTTGAAATTTGAATAAATAAGCATTTTTGTCTATAATGATATCTTAATTTGTTGTGTACAAAATATATTCAATATTTAATAACATATAACGGGGAAAGAGAGGGACCTCCAGGGCACCCAAGTAAAACGATTTGGATAGGGAGCAAGGGACTGCCTCCTCCCTATTGTTAACATTTTGTGGAACGAGGGCGGGCTCTTTGACGCCATCTATTGGGTTTATTCTGTCAATCGAGGGCTCGATTCTAGTGCTGTGAGTGTGAACTTGCTTTTGGAAGGAGATTTTCTTCCCTATATTCGCGGGTTTCGCGTAAGTTTCTCTGCTTACGGGCCCGCCCAAACGTTTTTGGCCCTTCATACAGGAGCTTGATGATCACAAACAATAATAGAATCCTGTTCAAATCGTTTTTCAGATTATTCCACTGCTATGGAAAATTACCTTGCTGTAATAGATGGTAGTATTACATCATCATCATCATCATCAAATAGAACATCGTGGATTTAGGTGTAGCTCACATGGATTTCAGTATCAATGTGATGAATTAGGATGAATGCATCAACCTGTTCTTCCTAACATTCATAACTTTCATATGTTCGCATCATCACGTCGTTATAGGATACAAAGCGAGTGTGAAAGAGAGTTGATTTGTTCTGCCATGCCTGTCGTGCCTTGGCATTGATCGATTTGTTTTGATAGGCCATATTTCGACAAAGATTTTTCATTATGGAAAATTCGAAAAACTAACGAACGAAAGCAATGGCTTTTTCCGTAAATTTCTCGTAATTAAAAATCTCCCAATTCTATCGAATAGAAGGCCTCTTGTTCTTCAAAATAGATGTGATAGATTAATGAGGCAAGTTTCCAAGGTCAAAACATTCAAGGAAGAAGCCATTGCAGCCATAATGAAAAATCTTTGTCGATTTCAGTTGTCAAAAAATGTCAAAAAATGTCAAAATCATGTGAACTATGGTGCATCAATATGTGGTTGACAGTGATGCAGAGCCCCTGAGTTTACCACCATATCGCTGTTTAATATAGCTGATCTTTTGATTGTACGGTTTACAAAACTTCCGCACATATACAAACTGACTGGTTATATTCTCCTGACATTGAAATATTGACTGGCATTGATCTTGTTATCAAATTATCATGTGATTTGAGGCGATGCATGATGGGTTTAAAACAATTCAGGCTGATTATAAACTCATGATCTGTATTCACCAGAAAATGTTCCGGCGATATTTTCAGAATCAGTTGACCGATTCTAAAAGTATTCAATAGCCCTCTATGGGACTACAGAACTTTTCATTTGATGCTTGTTTCGTCTGGTTAGGTCTTGTGGGTATTGCAAAACTACTGCGATATGAACACTTTTCTTTGTACGTAGTATAAAATGTTCTGTTATCACTGCAAAGTGGATCAATCCGGTCCCCAAATTTCTAAAGGTTTCACGATTTTATAACGAAATTCACAAACTATTTATGACTACTTATGAAATTTGTTGGTCTATTGGCAATGATAACAGCGTACTTTTCGAGTACAAGTGGTATATCTGAAGAAAATGTAACCTTAACGAAATTGCTCTTGATTTGAAAGGTAAGCATATTGAAGTTCAATAACCAAATTATCACTAGAATATATTTAGAGAAGTGTTTTGACACAAAAATATATAGAATGAGAGCTTTGAAAATCGGTTACCGAGAATAGTAAACACTGCCGAAGCCAACATTTCCCCTACCTCAGCCCGAACGATATTTTGCGTATCTTTTATTGTTCTTTCTGCTAGACTCAACCATCCTTCCCCGTATTGCATCGTAAAATGGTTAGTAAGCTGAGTAAATTTCCAGTGATAATGCGAATTTGCCGTATTAAACTGACGAAAAGAAATCGATCCCTGCAGTTACGTCCTAACTATACCAAGTGCAAGCATGTGTTGCTTCAGCTAAGATATCGAGTTCAGCAATGAAAATTACATCTGTACAATCTAACTTATTTAATTATTCAAATCACTTCAAACGACAAGCTTTTCTTTAACAGTTTTACTGGATGCAAAACACCAACTTGCTAATCAATCAAACCGTCCAAACTGTCACAAAGATGTAGCAAACAGCTTCCCTTTTTCCTTTCAAGCTTACTCAACTGCAGAGTCTGTGGCAGAGTTGTTGACAACCCAACAACTTTTCGACTGTTGGTTTATTTGAATGCGGGAAGTGAAGTCATGACCCGTATTTAGCTTTCTCCTGAAAGATGACAGGAGGATTCCCTTCACACAGCCGGTTGTGGCACACGAAAGCATCAACTCCACCATTGAAAAAGAAAAATGACTCTCTCCCGATCCACCCGGGGAATCCAATGCATGAGAATCGGACCGGAGCAAAACGGAAACCTCACCCCCTGTTTCGGTTCCGCCACAATCATTCCCAACTGTGCGTGCCCAACTAGCAAGGAAGCACTGAGCTTTGGATCACATCGCACTTTTCTTCTGGAATCATGAGATTTAAAAATTGGTTTTTTTCTTCTTCAAAACGTACTTTCCCCATAGAGAACATTAATTTGTTAGAGAATACAAGTAAAACAAAGCAAATGGACATTCAAACCAGTGATTTCATACAAATTGTTCGTATTTCCTGCTTCTAATATCGAATTCGTTTTTGAACCTGGGTTGGAACTAGCTCCAACCTGCGATACCCGATCTTATTATCAGTGCATACCTCAATCTGATAGGAGTTACAGAAAAATACATAGACACTGATTTTTGACACACAACAAGCCAACCCAATTCTGATACCCGTTCCAGTTTGGAACTGGATCAAAAACGAATTCGCTATAAGAAAAATATTTTAAAAAAAACTGAGTGCAATTTAATCTAAGCGTACATTGGATACAAATGCCTACAACATAGAAAAAAGCCAATTGTTCCATTCTGCCATCAAAAAGACACTCATTCCCGTTGAATTATGTTTCCACCACAAAGGGATACATCCTTTTTCATGTGTTGAAAATCAATGAAAGGACGAAAAGCTAACACCGCAAACCGGACACCAATCGTCATCAAGGACACAATCGAAATGCGATAACAATGGCAGAGTAAAGCCAACCGAATGAAGAGGTTGATTAATTGCAACAGGGTACTATGCTCGATCAGGAAAACCATTCCTATATGCCTCTAATCCGCTTACCTTGGTGGTTGCTCTAGATGCTCATTGTAACGTGTGGAAGGGTGTAGGAATAGAAAAAAAGAAGCTTACTTTATGTAACCCATTTCATATCCAGCAGCTCGGTCACCCGTATGGTTCTTCTATTTCATGGTTCAATAAAAGAAAACCGTTTGGGAGGAACGCAAACATAAACTTTCCCAATACCCATCTTGTTCGGTCCACAGAAAACATTTAATGGTTGGAAGTAAGCTGTAAGGAGTGAGAGCATGGCCCCATGTGTTAAAGCTTTGCGAACTTTTAAAGGGGATCAATTCTATGAGAACTGTCAATCACTAGAGGTTGGGCTCGGTTATTGGCACATCATTTTTTGTTTTATTCATTTGTCTTGGATTTTTTTCGAAACTGGGATCATTGTTTTTCATCGTTATCGTTTACTACCAGTGTTTCCCCAGATGACATCCGAATAAACGATCATCATTTTGTATCATTGTTTACATATCAAACAACATGTATGGGCGCCGTACAAGACGAATAGGCACGCAACGGGCAACGTTGATCATTCGATGAACCGATTTTGTATCATATAAGTGGTTCACCGCAAAATATGGAATATAGTAATAATCGGTTGCCAATGGCAATACACATACCAATTTGCGAAGCATCTGTTCCTGGTCACCCATACCAGCAGTGTAACGCTTTTATTAAATATTTAAACTTTTTTTGGATGGTGATAAAATAAAAAGCTAAGACAGATAATTGCCTTGATAAATTTCCCATGGAAGGTAATTATTTAAGCTTACTTGCAAAAAAAATAAAATCGAGTTGACCATTTTATTCAGCCGCTGCCGCTGCGTCATTGCCTGCATCTCCGAAACCAGTGGACGCGACTTCCACTTCCTGACATGTATGTTGATGTTTGCCAGGTACTTTTTCACTGTTTGGCCGGTTCAACCGACCTCTCGGCCAAACCCACGCAGCGATGGAGCCAGTTTTCCCTCGGTCTTCCTCTTCAGCATGCTTTGGAGCTTCTTGTCACTCAAGGTCGTCGGCCGTCCGGAACCGGGCTTTCTTTCGATGCTCTAATCGTTGTCTAATAGTTTAATAGTGTTGTAGATGCCGGGACGGGCCTATCCGGCATTCACAAAGTGCCGCACGATGTCCGTTTTCGACGCGGCGGGATGCCGTTCTTTGAACATGCACACTTCTTAACGGAGTCGCTTCACTCTTTTTGCCATCACGGTTAGAGTTCGACTGATAGAGCTGTCAAATTTTGTCTGCTGACTCATGGGTTACTATGATTGATGCTTCATGGGTAGTTTTGTCAGTGCGGGTGAAGGTAACCATGAAAAATGTGCAATTTTTGTCCATTTTTTTAAATGCAAACGTTACTAAACCCGAGTAGAGTTAGAGATCAAATAGAAAACTAAATATGATGTTGTGATGTTGCTGATAATGATTACTCAAGTTGCTGTCGTTTTGTTTTGGTCGGTTAATAACAGGTTGGCTGATAAGTCCCCGGTCTAACAAAGAAAAACACATTTTTTTGTCAAAATTCGTTTTTATTATTCAACATAGTTCCCTTCAAGAGCGATACAACGATTATAACGACCTTCCAATTTTTTGATACCATTTTGGTAGTACTCCTTCGGTTTTGCCTCAAAATAGGCCTCAGTTTCGGCGATCACCTCTTCATTGCAGCCAAATTTTTTCCCTGCGAGCATCCTTTTGAGGTCTGAGAACAAGAAAAAGTCGCTGGGGGCCAGATCTGGAGAATACGGTGGGTGGGGAAGCAATTCGAAGCCCAATTCATGAATTTTTGCCATCGTTCTCAATGACTTGTGGCACGGTGCGTTGTCTTGGTGGAACAACACTTTTTTCTTCTTCATATGGGGCCGTTTTGCCGCGATTTCGACCTTCAAACGCTCCAATAACGCCATATAATAGTCACTGTTGATGGTTTTTCCCTTCTCAAGATAATCGATAAAAATTATTCCATGCGCATCCCAAAAAACAGAGGCCATTACTTTGCCAGCGGACTTTTGAGTCTTTCCACGCTTCGGAGCCGGTTCACCGGTCGCTGTCCACTCAGCCGACTGTCGATTGGACTCAGGAGTGTAGTGATGGAGCCATGTTTCATCCATTGTCACATATCGACGCAAAAACTCGGGTGTATTACGAGTTAACAGCTGCAAACACCGCTCAGAATCATCAACACGTTGGTGTTTTTGGTCAAATGTGAGCTCGCGCGGCACCCATTTTGCACAGAGCTTCCGCATATCCAAATATTGATGAATGATATGACCAACACGTTCCTTTGATATCTTTAAGGCCTCTGCTATCTCGATCAACTTCATTTTACGGTCATTCAAAATCATTTTGTGGATTTTTTTGATGTTTTCGTCGGTAACCACCTCTTTCGGGCGTCCACTGCGTTCACCGTCCTCCGTGCTCATTTCACCACGCTTGAATTTTGCATACCAATCAATTATTGTTGATTTCCCTGGGGCAGAGTCCGGAAACTCATTATCAAGCCAACTTTTGGCTTCCACTGTATTTTTTCCTTCAGAAAACAGTATTTTATCAAAACACGAAATTCCTTTTTTTCCATTTTTTTCACAATAACAAAAGTTGCTTCACAAAAGACGCTCTATCTCACAAACTAATTGACTTACAGACGTCAAATTTTGACACGAATCATTTGAAGGTTGGTACTATATAAAAATAATATGCATTTAATACTAGCGACGCCATCTATGTGTCAGACCGGGGACTTATCAGCCAACCTGTTAATTCGGGTCCGAAAGCTATATGATTCGTTGTTAACTAAACATACATCGTACAGGACGATGAAATATGAAGGCTGACTTTTTACAAATCCCTGGTAGTAAATTCTACACTACGAAGGACAAAGGAAGCCTAGAGTCTAAGTTTAAAGAACAAAAGATAAGAAAATTTGCGAAAAAATATTTCGTTTGGCAAGTCATCCTTACGGGCGGTAAAATCAGCCAACCATTCATTTCAACCGGGAATATTAACAGTGAAATTTACATCAAAGAGTGACTTCAAAAACGCCCTTTGTCACTTCTAAAGCAGCATTCTCAAAACATCCTGTTTTGGCCCGATTTGGCATCTTGCCACTACTCAACAACAGTGACGAAGAAATGGTACGAGGAAAATAATATCATTGTGGTACCCCGTGACATTAATCCTCTAAACTGTCCGGAGCTCAGACCCATCGAGAAATTTTAGGCAATAATGAAGGCTGATTGTCGAAAAATGGGAGAAGAGTCAAAATCGGTTCAAAACTTCAAGCAGAAGTGGACAAACGCTTACAAAATCTGAGGAGAGAAGCTTACCCAAACCTTGATGGCAGGAGTCAAGTCAAAAGTCCGAAAGTTTTGGCGTGAAGGTGAAATTTAAATCTATTATTACAAAAGCGTAAAGGCACAAGCTTGAGGAAAATAAATGTTGAGAAAAAGTTTTGTTGGGATTCCTGTTAAACCTACAACATTAATTTCCGGACACACTTTACGATCGAGTATGCCTAGAAACTTGTTTACGACTGGAAAGGCAAATGCAAGAACACGGTCACAAATTTAACTCATTGTAAGATTCTACTTTACTCAGTTTCATGGGAACTACAACTCAGTTTTGTAATAAGTCTAGTCACAATAAGTTACTCCAAATTTTACAACACTGAATCGTAGTTTCGATGCAACTGAGTAAATTGAACTCTGGCCATCTAAATTTGATGCCGTGATTGAGAGATTGTCGCATCTCTCGGTCTCTTTAATTCATTACACGCACGGCCACAAATTGAACTCAACGTACGCGTCCACTTTACTCAGTCGCATAGGAATAAAGACTCATTTTTTGTAAAAATTGGAGTTACTCAGTTAATGACTGACTCTACTTTTTACAAAATGAGTCGTAGTTCCCATGCAGCTAAATGGAGTGGACTCTCTTTCCTAAAAGTGCATTTATATTGGCAACATTTTGGCAACATTTAGCGTACAACGAATGCGTATTGCCCATTGTTGCCTAGCAACCTTAGGTTGCATGCTACAAAAATGATTATTTAGGAAATATGTAGTAAACTATTTTTTCCCGTCAATCCAGTAGCTAAAATATTATGCAGTTGAAATAGATTTTTAAATGCTGCTCTGCCACAACTATTGCCAAACCTTATTTAAACGAGTAGTAAAAAATCACCATTCCGTGAAAGCTGTGAAATCCGCTTATTGTTAAAGTTGGGTGCGAAATTTAATAATTTCTGCGAAAAGCCGCGAAATCCAGTCAATTTGGACTCCCTGATACGACCCGTCTGGGTCCTTCCCTAGCTCAGTCGGTAAAGGCGCAGCTACAAAGCAACACCATGCTGGAGGTGGCTGAGTTCGATTCCCGGTCTGGTCTAGAAATTTTTCGTTAAGGAAAATTTCTCGACTTCCATTGTACTTGCCACACAATCATACTAATGCAAAAATGGTACTTGGCATCGAAAGCTCTCAATTAATAACTGTGGAAGTGCATTTAGAACGCTAAGTTGAGAGCAAACAATAAGCTAATTGTGAAAGCAATAATCTTGAAATGCTTGAGAAGAAGAAGAAGATACGACCCGTCTGCTAGATAGAGCACCTTATAACTCTTCAAATTCTTCGCTTTGATTGGCATTGATACTACCACGCAGCTGTTTTGTATTGCTTACATCTGTCAGAAGTTAAGATCGCGCCGTTATGACAAGTTCCCTTTTGATCCGCTGATTTGCGATGCGAACGTTCTTAAAAGTACGTAGACGGACAATTTTGAGAAATGAAGAAAGCAGTGAACGTATCGTGTGCAGACCGTGTAAATCAGTATCCGAAGCGAGTTTTGCACGCGGATGGTGGTCATTTGCTTTGTTTATGGTGTAATTCGTGGAAAAATACGATAGACACCAAATTTCTCAAAGTCACTCTAAAAAACGTAAGCAGCAGGAAGATGAGGAGACACTTAAAAATTATTCACGGACTGGGTTAAACATTTAGCTGAATTCACTCGGCATTTTCATATTTAACTGATAACTCGGCAAAAAATCGAACGCTGTCGAGTCTCAGCATCACTTGAAACTGAAATATCGGGTAAATTCATTATTAAACCGGCAACACAAACGTTAACCAAACTTCAACTGACCTCAGCTGTCCATCATGCCGAAATATCGGTTAAGCAGTGTTGTAAGCCGAGGCTCGGCTTTTTATCTGTCAACCGCCATGCGCCATATTGTTTTCATTCGCAAGTGGAGTAAGTCGTATGTTGTTTGTGGAACGGTGAAAAAACAAACATTTATTGGTACAACATCAATTACATTGATAAAACCTCGTCAACAATTCTACGCCGATTCACCCGGTTCATGGCTGCTCCTCTCCATCCTCGGTTGCGCCCCACGCTCTCCAATCCTTGGTTTACCTGATCCGCCCATCTAGATCGTTGTAATATACGCCATCTTGTACCAGCCGGATTTGACGCAAACGCCATCTTTGCAGGGTATTGCCTATAGGCATTAAATATTCAATATTTCGATGAAAATCTATTTAAAAATTTCGAATATTTACACACAATTTAACCGAAATCTCGGTTAACCTCATTTCTGTTTATTTCGAATTTTAAACGATTTGTCAGTTTGCTCATGCCAAGATTCCCAGCTAACTTCAGTAGTATTCAGTTTGACCCAAACCGAGATTATCGGTTAACATAAAAAAGCTGAGATCGAAACCGAGAGGTCGGCTGTGCGGATCTCGGTTTCAGAAAGCCGAGACTCGGCATATACCTACACTCAGTAGCAAAAAAAAGCCGAGCAAAATTTTTCTTCCAAAAAACGCCATGTTCAACCTTCTGTAACTTTGTCAATTATTAATATTTTTGGTTGAAAATCTCATAAAACTATAACCAATGTATACAACTTATGTGACTAGAATTTCATGTTGATTAGGTTTATACGTTTGAAGTTTTCAAAACATATGTGAAAAAACATATGTTTTTGTACATACCAATTTCAAAAATCCACGAAAAACTTAAAAATATGGCATACAGTATGAATTGGTTTGTGAAAACTTCGTATACAGTATAATACAGTATTATTAGTAGAATTCACCTCGTTTTTTTTTTTTGCACCGGTATTTCAGCGTGTTAAATATCGGGTGAAAAAGGGAAATACTCATGTTGGTACGACAACTTTAACGCCAGCTGTAGTCCAAACCACTTGATGTAAACATTTCAAATTGTGTCCACATTATTTCCTATATTTTTAAGGCTATGGCGGAATTTTTAATATGCTACCTAAATTGTTCACAGAAATACCGATGACTTTTTTCACATATGTTATGAAAACTTCAAATTTATAAACCTTTTGGTCACATATGGTCTATACATTAATTATAGTTCTGTCAATTTTTCAGCTAAAAATATTGATAATTGAAAAAGTTACAGAAGGTTGAACAAGGCGTTTTTTTGGAAGCAAAATTTTGCTCGGCTTTTTTTTGCTACTGAGTGTAATGCTTAGTGTGCAAAAGGCAGAAAAGCAAGGACGCATCGTCGGTGATTTTCAACGACAAACTGTGGCCCGTGATGCGTGAAACGTGTCACATTTTGAGTTGATCGAAGCCCTCAGTTTCACAAACATTCCTCTTAAAAATTTGAATCAACCAAAACTGCGTGAGTATTTGCAGACATGTGTGAAGAACCTGGAACAACTCTAATCGGGTTCCCAAAATGTTCGATTTGAATCAAGAAGAGCTTAAGGCTCAGGCTGCAGCTGCTGTTTCGATAGTAATTGTTACTGACGAAGTCAGGGACTCTCAAGATCGCTTTGTCCTCCGTGTGATTTTTGTGCTGCCAGTAACGAGCGCTGATGATGATGATAGAAATGATGGAAGCGGTTACAGCTGGCATCATTTACTTGGATTTTGTCAACAAAACAACTGTCATCCAAAGCGTCATCAAAACGCTCTATAAATACAATGTTTAACATTCTTACTGCCTTCGTAACGGATAATGCGACTAACATGACAAGAACTAATTAGAGTGTATGTGCCCATAACAGGGATATCCATTAAATCTGTTGTTTAAGGACCATTATACAACACCTTACCGTCTTTATTTCTGAGTTCATTAAGTAAATGACGACGAGGAAATATTTCATTTAAAATAGAAGTTGTGAATTCAAAAATCTTCCAGCTAAGAGTGAACAAACATCGGTAAAATCATTTCAAGCTACCTTATAGCACATGTGCTCGATCAAGCGCAAACTCTTTTGCCAGTCAAGGGGGTATCCTTCCCTATGCCTATCCTGCATTGGGTAGCTTGGTAAAAGATAGTGTGCTTGATCGGGTACTGCTTTTCAAATGAAAAAAATCATTTAAGATTCTGAAAGGGCTCTTACCGAAAAGCATTCGCATGACATGCAATACCCACCTTTTGGGTATGATCGGTGAAGTTTGGAGAAAAAAGTTCCTCAGCGGTGATCGTCTTGTGGCATGTTTCAATTTGTGTTTTGATGGTGTATAATTGTTATAATTTTAAACGTACATAAATTTAAGCATAATCTAACTCAAACAGTAAACATAACCGGCCCCTTTGAACTATGTTCAATAATTTCATCAAAGAAAATAAAATATCTTATAACTACTTCAAAATTGTCAACATCGCTGAAATTCCCGCAACCCATGCACGCTTGTTAACTCCTGTCGTCGTTTTCAGCGTTACCACACGACTCCATCTGAACAATTCTTGCAAGTGGCCATCACAACGGTGGATGGTTGTCCTATCGCAGTACGACGATATTTCCAATCCAAAGAAGGCTGATCGGCAGATTCTTGGTGGAAGTTTGCAACTGGGTGAGCTACTGCTTTTTTCCTCGTTGCCAATAGCGCTGGAACATTTGCTGAGTTTGCTGGTGGTGGTTAACACGGTTTGTGGGAATTGTCATTAGGTTGGGTTCCGGAAGGGCTTTCATGGCTAAACCAATCAAAACGTGTGCTGGTGTGAGCGCTTCAATTTCTGTTCTGTGAATTCAATACAGCCGTGATCTGCACCAATAGCGTTGTGAAATCCTCTTGGCATAGCCTTTAAAGGTCGATTTACCGTTTCAGAGCGGTTTTTGTGGAACGGACTGCTGCTTCCGATAATCCTCCAAAACTTGGAGTGCGAAGTGAAATAAACTTCTAGGATAAGTTTTGCTGTGCAAACTCGCTGCTGACAACCTGTCAGTTTTCGTTGACGTTCAGGACATCATACAACCTTAGGAGTTCGTGGTGGGCTCCAGCAAAGTTCTTGGCGTTATCAGAGCGGATTTCTGCAGATATTCCACTAAGATCAATAAATCTTCGGAAGATGGAGAAAATTTCAGTCGTAGATAAACTATATCCAATCTCCAAGAGCATGGTCTTCGTAGAAAAGCAGACAAAAACGGCAATGTACACTTTTGGAGATGCTGCACGTTTTACGTTAAAGTGACCGCAATAATCTATTCCGGTTATCAGGAATGCTCTTCCTAAGCGGACGTGGTCTGCTGGGAGTTGCCCGGTGGGTTGCTCAATGGTTGTTGGATGGGCATGGAAAGATCGAACACAATTTCGGAGCAATGAATTCACAACGCGCTTACCGTGGATAGGCTAAAATTCCTAACGCGTTTCAGACAATGTGAAATTATGCAAACATTTATATTCTAAGAGTCGCAAAAATACTGAAAAATAGTGTAAATCATTCCAATTAAATAAAAAGACATGTCTTTTTTTCTGAAAAAGCAACAGATAGGATAAAGCACAAATTTTCCAAGTTTTCCAGGCAACGTAATAGTCGCATTTCATAGATATGAGCAATATGAGTGATCGAAGATCCCTGTTTGATTATTTCTGGAATAAATGGATTATGTAATCATTACACAGCTAAACAGAAATTTGCAGCAAATAAACGCATGTCTTCTAGGGAAATAACAGCCATTCAGAAAACAGTGGTTGAAGTTCTGTTGAGCCATTTCAAGGTTAATGCTATGGGTAAATCAAATTTAACCTCTAATGCTTGCTTTGTTTCTCCATACTCTTAAAGTAAATGGAATGCAAAATAATGAAATGAATGGATAAACAATGAAATGAAATGAAAATTGACAATATGCAATGTGATGTGATTTCCAAATCAAAATTCCTTATTCGTACTTCGCTATATTCAAATTGACAAAATTGCCAGGATACGCCAACCACCGTCACCATTTTTTAGCTGGCAGTCTTTTGTGATCATATGACTTATGAAGGCGTTATATATGAACTTGGGAGGACCGGAGGTCAGTCACACCTTCCTTCTAACGATTGTATCGAAAAGTTGTTAGTAACATTCAAACAGTAATAACTCTAAAATGACTTACGTTGTTTTAGTGTGTTTTGTGGTGACATGTTGGTTTACATGTCAATAACAGTTGTGCAATCGATTGGTACAGAGGATCGTTTCAAAGATGAGTCGAACTGATCTCGACATGCGAAAGAGAATTCTGCACATTTGTTGCTCGGAAAAAGGTGTAACGTAGAACTAAATTGCAAAACGGGTGAAAGTGAACCACACCAGTGTCAAAAATATAATCGAAAAGTTCGATGAGACCCTTTTAGTGAAAGCTTTGCCCCGTATGGCAGGAAACCGGATCCCAGTCAGCCAGGCTGGGACTTGACAGTGGTTGAGTACATAATGAAAAATCCATCGGCGTCGACGCGGGATTTGGCCCAGCAATTCAACACCATCATAGGGATGATTCAACAGATCAAAGCTCGGAACTCCCTCAAAACGTACAAGAAACAATAGGTGCCGAAAAATTCCCAGGAGCAGCAATTTAGGGCTAAAACAAGAGCGTGAAAACTGTTTAACCGGATTCTGGAGAACAAAGACGGATGTATCCTTGTCGACGACGACACCTACGCCAAGGAAGATTCACGTGCGCTGCCCGGACCGCAGTATTATACGAAATCGGTGGATGGAGGGCCTGGATGACGCTGGCATCACTGTGACGATGGAAAAGTTTGGACAGGAGGAATATGCCAGGCATGCGATTTGTACCTGTGCTTTGTGGCCGTTGAGTTTTTTCTCGAAGGATACAATTCACGCTAAGGTTTGCGAGGAATAAGGCATAAGGCTTCTCCTCTTCTCTGGTAGTATTTGGCTTCCACCCACTATGCCTAGTCGGATTTACACAGGTTGGCACCGAACAACGATTCGTGAAAAAGGACATCAATCCGCCGAACTTTCATGATCTTCGGCCAATTGAATGGTATTGGACGATTGTCAAGCGGCACTTTCGGTAGGAGAGTTCAGTATCCCAAAACATGCAGGAGCTACAGAAAAAACTGGACAGCAACCAGCAGGTAAATCACAACAACAATTAGGCAACATTTAATGAAGAATGCCAAGTCCAAAGTACGAGCGTTTAAGAGAAACTAATATTTTTTGGTAATTTAAACAGTGAACTGCAACAAAAGGTTTTTTTTTTCATTATTTTTTTTGAAAAACTAACTTTTTTTCGATACACTCTTTAGTTTATCAAATCGCCATTTGAAGCCATTGATAACTTTTAAAAGATACAATCTAGTGGTCTAAAATTTCAGGAATGTTCCTATAAGAATGTTTTTTTTTTCTGCCGTTTCTGAAAGGCTCCTTACAAAAGCCACTAATAAAGTATTCGGGTCATATTGACCAAGATTTGATCCAATTATTTCTCCATTTATGAACCTAATTTTAATGTTTATAAATTCAAAATAATTGTTAAAGTTTAATTATTTGAACACGAAGCACTCTTATGGGCTGACCGGAACTGACCACTTAGTATCGATATCAGCGTATTTAAGGCTTATCTTTGATTTATGAGCGTGACATCTACGAAAATCGTTGAAAAGTAGAACTGATTTAAATTCATAACATCATGATCATGTTATCTATTCAGAAATCATGTTACCTGACGCATCCAAATTTGAAGAATTTCTTAAGGCCACTAATCAGAAATCCAGACAAAAGAGCTATAAGTCACATGGTAATTCCGTAAGAATTTCCTAAAGCACCCGTAAAATTTACAGAATGTTATAGGCAATTAATCAGAATAACTATGTTTTGAATGCAGCCGTAAGATTGAATATATAAGGAAATAAATGTTGGAAAGGCTTGCAAAACCCCTTTATCAGACCCAAACGTAGTACCGGAACGACTGTTTGCTAGTATAGATAGTTCGACTCGATCGATCCCCTTGAGTTCATTACCGGAGCCAAAAGATAAAAGTTTGACTTTTTTTAACGGTGTTGTTGTTCCATGTACTTTAACTAAACTTTCGATAGTCTTTACAGTTCTAGAATAATACCCCCTCAGGCCAAGTTGCTGGACCCAACGCGATGGATAAACGCCCATGACAAAGTGCTGATGACCGAGTCTTTCAAGATCAGGAATAGCAAGAACCCAGTCTGCACAGCAACTGGCTGTGACTATAGCCGATACAGTTTTGGTTAGGACATTCGATTGAATTAAAAAAAAAACACGCAGACAGAGAGATAGATCCTATTCCTCATTCTTATAAACAGGTTCTGGAACGACATCATTTAATGGCTGCGTTGACTTTGAATAGTCTTTTCTTTTCTTTTTTTTTGTATTATGACAGTTGGAGAAAAATCAATATTTGGTATAATGAGTAACTAACCACAGATTTGTTAACTAGTAAAGCTAAACACTCAGTAATGGTAATAATTACCCATCAATGAAAACTTGTATGAGTCCATTTACGTGTAATGGATTATTCTGTAAGGAATTTTGCAAAGACGTCATATCGTCCGAATACAAACAAATTCTCATTAAGCGTCGCCTGGACATCTACGTACCGCTTTACATTCTAATGCTGATGCTCCTTCCAGTCTCTTAGATCACGTCATGCTTCGGGGCTGAGCAACATCTGGTACCACTCCAGTTGCGCTTCAATTGTTTATTTGAAATTCATACATTTCATGGTAAACAATAATAACAATTAGATTTATTTGCACATACGCATCGAACAACGCCTACGCAGCCGGCCGCCCAGTCTCCCGTGAATGGTTATGGTGGTGGTACATCAGCAAAGCATAATAGCCCAAAAACTCCAACACCTGAGGTGAGATAAATTGGTTTCCACATTCTCTCTCTCTCTCTCTCTCTCTCTCGGTGTCTATATCTGTATCTCTGCCTTCCAGAGAAATACACAAACAGAGAGAAAACGTGCATTGCATCTCAATCAACGTTTATTGCGATATACAGTGAGCCGCAGCCAAAATTGTGCATCTATAGGAATAGACGAAATATTTATAATGAAGTCTTATGAGTTTAAGTTTGAGTTAAAACTCTATAAATCTTCAAAATATCTTGTTGAAAACAATACGTCATGAAACAATTAAACAAATAATACAAAATATCAATTATTATTATATGTATTTGAGCTGAAATTATTGTGGACATTTTTTTTAACTCCTAAGAAAATAAGTTGAAAAGTAGCATTAAAATAAAAGTTTATGCAACAAGTTGCAAAAATGCAAGAATAAGATTTTTTCAGCAAGAGCCGTACAATTATCGGCAAGCCTCGATGGATGCATTCAACATTTTTGACGTAGGAGTCCTATACGGTAGGACTACGTCTTCGTTTTCTATACTAGGATACAATTTAAAAAAAAAACGAATTGCGTCCGTCACTGAAAGTGGTCAGGATTTGAGCGTTTATAGCTTATAGACTGCAGACACTAATGATTAACCGTCAATTCAAAATGCGTGCAGTAATCAACCAACTGTTGGCTGCGCCCTGTTGTTTACATCCAAATTAAACTGATGTTGTCATTTTTTTCAATTTTTTGCACGGAATTTAAAAAATGCGTGGTCTTTTTCCCGAGCAATGAAAACGGATTGTGCACAAACGGTGCACCGTCAGAGGTCTTTCGATCAGAAAACTGGCTAAGGAAGAAGGTGCGAGCGTCTGAGCAGTTCAAACCGCATTGTGGAAGTATCAACAACAGTGCTTTTTCGTAGATTCCCCGAGACAGGCTAGAAAAGCCGGTCCCGCTGACCCTATAATCGACAGAAAGGTAAGGCACTATTTCAAGCGTCATCCTTTAGGATCAGTTCGAGATGTGGCGAAAAAGCTAAGTATTTCGGCGACTAATGTTATGCGTGCCAAGGAGAGAATGGGCCTGCAGACTAGTCGGAAGCAGAAGCAGCCAAAACGAAGCACCAAACAGGCTGAATCTCGGCAGGCTCCAAACAGGCTCGAAAGCTGTACGAAAACCTACTGACGTAAAAATCGGGCTGTGTTATCATGGACGATGTAATCTACATAAAACTCGATTATAAAACTCTGTCGGGACCACAGTTTTATACCCCGCCGAAGGGAAAGGATGTTCCTGGACCAGTGAAAGCCATTTACACCGAAAAATTCGGCAAGAAGGTAAATGGTGTGGCCGGCCATAAGCGGATGTGGAAAAATAGCTCGTCCATTCAATACGATGGACACAATGAATGGTAAATGATCAAATGGTCAAAGGTTGCTATCCTTGATCAAATAGCATAACAATCTTTTGGCCTGATACGTCCTGCCATTACTCTAAATATGCACTAGAGTGGTACAAAAGGAATAATGTCGTATTTGTACCAAAGGAGATGAATCCACCAAACTGCTCAAAGATTCACCCTATCGAAACTTTCTGCGCTTTGACGAAGGCGAAGTTGAGAAAACACATTTAACCAGCGGATAGTCCTGAAAAATTTAATAAAGTTTTGCCAAAAGTGGTGAAAATTGTAGGAGAAAGCACTGTGCAGAAGCTTATGAGTAGTGTTAAGGGAAAAGTAAGAGAACCTTACGAAAAATCAAGCAAATTGAAATGAAGATGGAAAACATTGTCATTTACTATGTTTGAGAATAAAATAATCAAAAATCACAGTATCGTCTTTTTTATTGGAGAAAGAAAGTGTATATATATTTTTACGGAACAGTCTATAGTCGTTTCTCCAAAGATTTTTAAAAAATTTGCACTTTTTGATCGGAAAAATTTCTACGCCTCGACATTGATGATTTTGAAATTAAAAATTCATAAATATAAAGCCTAGTCTCAAATAGTATATTAATTCAAAGAATATTGCATTGTACAATCCAAATGGCTTCCATTTCGTAGCGTAGTCCTACGTCATCATTTGGAACCACCAAATGGGGCTGTAGCTTGAAGTGTTTACTCTATATATTTACCTCTCAAGGAATTATGTAGATGGACGACCATGTGTCCTAGCGAATCTTTCCAGTATGACTCTCACAAGTTTTCAAGTTCCAAGAAAAGTCTTGCATTGAAAATCTCAGGCATGAACATTGGAAGTCACCTGCTGTTGCTGAAGGGTATGACGAAAACTTGTCGCAACAAAAAAAAATGATTACGGAAAAAATGTGGATTTTTCGGGTAGAAATATGAAACATTCAACAGGTGCCCAAAATATTCTTTCGGAGAGCATTTCAAGATTTCATATAAGGAGTGTATCGAATATAAGCTATCCACATACATTTGCGTTGTACGCATGTATTTGTGATGGTTTTTTATGCTCTGAACACTGCATGCTGTGCGTTTGACTGTCAGCTTTCTTTTGTTTACTTGTTTGTGCGGTTCAAATTCTGCGTTTTCAAAATGTCGCGTATTGAAAAGGAAGTGAAAATTAAGATTCTGGACACATGGCTAAGTGAGAAGGGTATTACTATGCGAAAATTGGCGAAGCGGTTTGGAATTCATCATGCGAGTGTTAAAACCATCATTAATAAGTTTGGGGAACACTATTCTTTGGATGAGCTACCAGGAAGAGGCAGAAAATCCGGTTCTTCCAACCCGAAACTGGAGCAGAAAGTGGTATCTCTAATCATGAAGAACAAATCAATGTCAATACGTGATTTGGCCAAAAAAGCAGGAACGAGTGTCGGAATGATCCAGTGTATCAAGAGGCGAAACCACCTGAAGACCTATAAGAAGCAGAAAATCTCGAAACAAAGTGCAGAACAGAAGAAGCGAGCAGCAACAAGGTTTTGATGGACGATGAGACCTATGTAAAGGAGGACTCAAAAACCCTTCCAGGTCTACAATACTTTACTGCCGTCGTTGTGGAGGATGTGAGCGATGCGGACAGGTCGATTCAAGTGGAGAAATTCGGTTGAAAGGTAGGTATGGCAAACATATGTTCCTGTGGTTTGAAGTCAACCATTTTTTACACTACTGGAACTATAAATGCGGAAATCTATCGATCTGAGTGTCTCCAGAAGAGATTGTTGCCTTTATATAAGAAGCATAGTACACCTCCACTGTTTTGGCCGGATTTAGCGTCGGCTCACTATGCCAAAACCACTCTCAATTGGCGTGCGGAAAAGGGTATAGATTTCGTTGAGAAAAATATCAATCCACCAAATTGCCCTCAGCTTCGACCCATCGAACGTTACTGGGCAATCGTGAAGAGGGTCTCCAAGAAGACTGGTAAGGCAGTGTGTATATTTTGATAATTATTGATTATTATTTGTACATTTTGATTCTACAACGTGTGTATCACGCTGAAGTGTAGAATAATGGTCTATTGTTCTCACAAAATAATCAGTTGCATAATCAAGGTACTGACTGGGAGGAAAATCAGCCTCGTTAGTCAGTAGCCGCGAAGAGTGCGAGTTGGCGGGGAAAGTAAAATTACAGCAGGTGCGCTGGCAAATGTGTGTGCTTTCCCCCTCATCGGTATCTAAGACGTTGTTAGAATTAGCGAAATACCAAACAATTCTCGAGTACTTTTTCAAACAGAAATATCTGATTTTGTAAACAGAGAGGGGAAGTAAAATTCAAACGTAAATTTCTTAAGATTCGCATCACCCTCACGGAAAATAGCATCACCATCATGTCAGGGAAATGTTATTCCTTGTTTTGGTGGCCCTAATTTGCATAAAAGTGTTAAGGGTTTCAAGAATTTAACGATTGAATCTTACTTCCCCTCTTTGTTTACAAAACCAGATATGTCTGTTTGAATAAGTTGTCGAGAGTTTGTGTTTTATTTTTACAATCAACATTTTCAGCAACAGGTTGCAGCTACCATTAGCTAGTTGGGGTTAGCAGGACCTTTTTTTCAACCCGATTTCAGAGTAAAGGGCGATACGGTCAAAATTTGGTCAATATCAACTTGACGTATTTCTTTCAATTTTGCATTTAAAAAACCTGAACACCCCTCATTTTGAAGGTGTGTGTGTGTAGAATGTTGTTCCTATTTTGATTTTGGAATTCACTCTTCAGTTGTCAAAATGCCGTCCAAGCAAGAAGAGCAGCGTATCAAAATTTTGCTCGCGCATCGCGAAAATCCGAGCTACTCGCACGCAAAGTTGGCAAAATCGCTAAAAGTTGCCAAATCAACCGTTACAAATGTAATTAAAGTGTTTGGGGAACGTTTGTCGACAGCCAGGAAGTCTGGATCGGGGGGAAATCGAAAACCGGAAGCCGCTGAGACGACAAAGAGAGTTGTCGGTAGTTTCAAGCGAAACCCTAACCTATCTCTCCGAGATGCCGCAAATAAGCTGGGTGTATCGTCTACAACCGTGCATCGAGCCAAAAAACGAGCCGGACTATCGACTTACAAGAAGGTAGTGACTCCAAATCGCGATGATAAACAAAATACGACGGCCAAAGCGCGATCCCGGAGGCTGTACACGACGATGCTGACGAAGTTTGACTGCGTGGTAATGGACGACGAAACCTACGTCAAAGCCGACTACAAGCAGCTTCCGGGACAGGAGTTTTATACGGCAAAAGGAAGGGGAAAGGTAGCAGATATTTTCAAGCACACGAAACTGTCAAAGTTCGCAAAGAAATATCTGGTTTGGCAAGCCATCTGTACCTGTGGCTTGAAAAGCAGCATTTTCATAGCTTCCGGGACTGTCAACCAAGAAATTTACGTGAAAGAGTGTTTGAATAAACGTCTGCTGCCTTTCCTGAAGAAACACGGTTGTTCCGTACTGTTTTGGCCGGATTTGGCATCTTGCCATTACGGTAAAAAGGCCATGGAGTGGTACGCCGCCAACAACGTGCAGGTGGTTCCCAAGGACAAGAACCCTCCCAACACGCCAGAGCTCCGCCCAATTGAGAAATACTGGGCTATTGTCAAGCGGAACCTAAAGAAGACCAAAAAAACTGCTAAGGACGAGCAGCAGTTCAAGGCAAACTGGCTTTCTGCGGCGAAGAAGGTGGACAAGGTGGCTGTACAAAATCTGATGGCAGGGGTCAAGCGTAAGGCCCGGCAATTCGGATTTGGAAAAGCGGAAGCCTAACTGAATATTTTTCCTGAATTTTATACTAATTGAACTTGAAAAAGAAATTTAATTTGATTTTTTAAATAAACGATTTCACCGATTTACACGCGTTTTCCCTTGACCAAATTTTGACCGTATCACCCTTTATCCTCAAACGTGTTCTCCTCACTGAACTTTCTGATCGCTGTTCGCACAGCTTTCTAACTAACTCCTTCCATTTTTGTTAACTTCCTCAGTGACATTCCGGGCTCTTACACCATTTGTGCACATATTTCGACGTTGTTCCGCTGAAAGTACATGCATTTTGAAACAAACTGTTAAACCGCTACACAAAGCAAACGATTAAATCACTACAAAAGTTTTGATAGATACAGGTAAACAACAAGATGCAGCCATAAAAAGTTATCAATTACTGCTAAATGTCAGCGGCTTCTGACTGCATCCATACTCCCTGGGGCAGTGTTTATTTAAAAATTAATACTTTTTATTGACCCGTCCTATTTTTTCTGCTAAATTAATATAGAAGAAGAAATATTCAGCAAAGCTTCCTGTTTACCGAATGCGAATTGCCGGGTCTTTCGTTTAACACCTGCCATAAGATTTTGTACAGTCTCCTTGTCCACTTTATTCGCCACAGAACATCAGTTTGCCTTGAAGTGTTTCTCGCTCACAACCGCTTTTTGAGTCTTCTTAAGGTTCCGCTTGACGATGGCCCAATATTGTTTGATTGGGTGGAGCTCTGGCGTGTTGGGAGAGTTCTTGTCCTTGGGCACTACTTGAACATGGCAGCATACCAGTCCATGGCCTTTTTTTCCGTAATGACAAGATGCCAAATCCGGTCAACATAGGACGGAACAATTGTGTCGCTTCATGAAAGGCAGTAGACGTTTTTGTAGGCACTCGCTCAGATAAATTTCCTGGTTGACGGTTCCGGTCGCAATGTAAACGTTGCTCCTCAAACCACAGGTACAGATGGCCTGCCACACCAGATATTTGTTCACGAACTTTGACAGTTTAATGTGCTTGAAAATATCTGCTACCTTTCCCCGTCCGGTTGCCGTATAAAATTCTTGTCCAGGAAGCTGTTTAAAGCCTGCCTTGACGTAAGTTTCATCGTCCTGTACCACGCATTCAAACTTCGTCAGCATCGTCGTGTACAACTTTCGCGATCGTGCTTTGGCCGACGTGCTTTGTTTATCGTCGCGATTTGGAGTCACCACTTTCTTGTAAGTCGACAGTCCACCTCGTTTTTTAGCTCTATCCACGGTTGAAGGTGCCACTCCCAGCTTCTTTGCGACATCTCAGACGGAGAGGTTGGGGTTCCACCCGAAACAGCGGGCAACTCTTTTTGTCGCCGCTGTGGCCTCCGGCTTTCGATTTGCCCCCGATCCAGTTTTCCTGGCTGTCAACAAACGTTCACCAAACACTTTTAATACGTTGGTAACAGTTGATTTAGCCACATTCAACCATTTCGCCAACTTGGCGTGAGAGTAGTTTGGATTTTCATCATGCACGTTCAAAATTTTGATGCGTTGCTTCTCTTCCTTCGACGGCATTTTGATTACTGAAGTGCTAATCTCAAAATTAAAATAAAGGCATGATGCTACACGCACACATCTTCAAAATGAGGGGTGTGCAAAATTTTTTAATGCACCATGGAAGGAAATGCGTCAAGTTTAAGTCGGCCAAATTTTGATCGAAACACCCTTTAGATATGGCTTTTCGTATCATTCATGGTGTACCACTTATAGCATTTGGCTTATTTCATCAATATTTCAAGGAACTTTTTCAATAGGGCGAATCTTACAATGAGAGATTCTCTCGGGTCTCGCTCTATTTCATTTATTACAGCACCATTATAAAACTTTCGAGGGATCGAAACACTACAGTGCAGGCTAGTATACTCTACAAATAGTAGAATGAAAAACGTAAAGGTGGTTGGAATATGAATAAAAAGAAAGTAATCAAAGAAAGTCTCTAAATGTTAGATTCACCCTAATGAAAAAAAAAACTCCTGATTTGAACTGATAACTACACTCAGGCAAATAAACTTAAGAATTTCATAAGGTTCTACTTATGAACGTTGCTTTGGAATTTCATAAGGCTGACTTATGAGTGGATTTTGTTTCACACGACGTTGTTCTTGTACGCCTTTAAGCTTTCTTTTATACAAGTGTTGATTTATACTAGTAAGTCACTGGACCGATGACCTCAACGTTCAAGGTTCAAATCCAGGTTGCTCCATATTTATATTTTTTCAACATCATTATATTTCATAAGGCAAATTTCTGAAGTTCATACTGATTTCTTATAGAAAATAATCATTGCGAGCAATACCTGAGCCCAGATCAGTATGGTTTAAATTGGCTCCAATCTTATTTGATTGGTCGTCACTCGCAAGTAGTCATCAGTGAATCCACCACAGCATCATTTCCTATCGCGTCAGGAATTCCACAAGGCAGTCATCTTGGACCACTCATCTTTCTTCTTTACTTCAACGTCGTGAACGCAGCTCTGGCTGGACCGAGACTTTCTTTTGCGGATGACTTCAAGCTTTACTCAATATTCGCTCAGACGCTCATGCGTATTTTCTGCAACAACAGTTGGACTATATCGTTTATTGGTGCCAAAGGAATCGTATGACCGGTAATCCTGGGGTGGCATTATGTAGCTCGAAACGAATAACTTTTTGTACGAACGCTTGTGAGAAAAAGTTCTTCGTTTCGAGATCCGCAATACGGCTTCTGATAAATGCTCGACTATTACGTTTTCTCGATTGAAGAATCCAATAGTCCACAATTATTCGCATATATCTTCGCTGAAGTAGTTTTGGAAAGAGTGGATCATTCCCCCCCCCCCACCCCCCAAAAAACCCTTTCCCCCCTTCCCCCCCCCCCCCCCCCCCCCCCCCCCCCCCACAAAACCCCCCCCTCCCCCCCCCCCCCCCCCCCCCCCCCCCCCCACCCCCCCCCCCCCCCCCCCCCCCCCCCCCCAAATTCCCCCCCCCCCCCCCTCCCCCCCCCCCCCCCCCCCCCCCCCCCCCCCCCCACCACAAACACCCCCCCCCCCCCCCCCCCACAAGTTTTACGGGACGGAATCTTTTAACCTTTCACATGATACGCTTCGTACACGGAAAAAAATCCGTTGCCGGATTCATGAATAAAAATTCATGATATCATAAAATGTGTCACTTCATGACATTATGACTATGCTTCATGGTATCATGACGGAAACCACAATTATCATGAATAATAACAACGGCTCGCATGAACATGAGTCATGATCGCCACAAGCGTTATTATAAATCAATTCCCTTTTTGATGAATCCAACTCGGAATAAAATATCATACCGCTGAGTCATGGAATCATGACCCTCATTCATGCTTCATAACTGAAATTCAAAAAATCATGAACCGAAACAAACGCATCTATGAACTCGATTCATGGCCACTCTATAAGCGTAACGCAAAGCTGTCAACCTGTCAGCCTGTCAAAATTTTCATCAATTCATCCGAAGCGTGCCTACCGGTTGGCGGTGATTTTCAGGTAAGGTTTTAAAAACCTGAAAAAAGTTTGAGAGAAAAACTAATGTTTGCTTAATTATAGTGTACAAACATCGACAGCACAGCTAATCACGCAGCAGCAGCAGCAGTAAAAAAAACCAGCAGCAAAACCTAGCGGTGTTTTTTTTCATCTAGCTTTTTATTTGATTCCGGCGAAATTAAAACGTTTTTATTAGAAAACCACTTCAAGCTATAAGCTATAGTTTTTAGTTTTTGTTTTTTTTTTTTTTTAAATAGTTTGGCTTTTTTTTTGTCTTAATCCGAAACCAAACAAAAATTAATTGAGGTTAGAATTTAAAGTTTTAAACTGGAGTTGGAGGTCTTGCTACATGAAAGAATCCGTTTTTTCTCATATTCATAAATATGTTTCATGTTACCATGAAATCGCTTCAAGGTACCTATGTGGAATCATGAATAATGTTCATGTTTTCATGATTTTTTTCGTAGTTCCAAATGAAATGCTTCATGATTTCATGAATCAACTTGCCCGTTTTCGTCACTTAAATTGGAATCATAAATGACAGGTGCCAATAATTATGAATAGTAGTGCATGTTTTCATGAATTTAATTCATGATTACTAATCAGATGCTTCATGATTTCATGAATCAAGTTGCCACTTTTCGTCATCAAAAATCAAAAACATAACGCCAAAGTGGCGTTACGTTGGATCATAACCAGCTGATTCATGATTTCATGACTTTTATTCATGGTGTATATTCATAACATGAAAATACACGTTTTTTATGATATCATGAACCATTTTGCTAGTTTCGAGCACCGGATTTTTTCCCGTGTACGTTTTTAAATTTTTTATGTATAGATATTATTTTTTTTTTTTTTATTTTTTATTTTTGTTTTTAACAACACAACATTGGGGCATAAAAGCCTGTTGATGAACAATATTAAATAAATAAATAAATAAATAAATAAATAAATAATGCTGAATATCTTATGAATATCAAAGGTTTATTTCACTGAGTGTATGAATATGCATAGTTCCATAATTAAATCCTACTTCCAAAATAATTCCTACATTTTCAATACATCGAATTACATTGCAACTCGTTGAATAAATGCAATAGATTCCCGTGTTAAGAATTATTCAGGATATTTCGTTCAAACTAGTTTAGCTGTGACTCACTGTAGACGCAGTCGTCGCGGCCCTATGCCGTGCGCCTGGCCAAATCGTTACTGTAAATGTTCGAACAAACGCGATACGAAACGGGTCATGATGGGATTGTTTGCCTTCTAAACACTCCCAATGTAAATAAAACAAAAGCGGCGATTGCTTTTAATAAAGGAAAATATTATTTTGACTTTAGCGCTGGGATGCAGGAAAACCAAAAGAAAGTACGCGCGCCGTACTGAAAGGTAATTTTGAAAACGTGTGCTCTTGAAACACGGTGATTAATCTGTATGTGAAGTTATAAATAAGCTCTAGTGGATTGAGCATTCCGAGAATTATCGCCTCACGCTGAAATTATCTCCCGCTGACCCTGTAATACTTAAAATAATTAAAGTTTACCTCTCCTACTCTCGCCTTGACACAGAATGGATCATCGGTCCATCGTACCCGCGTCATATTTTCATAATCACAGTGTGGAAGTGTTCGAAAACTCTACACTTACTAACCGGTTCTATAAAGCAATCAACGAGCTCACGTCCACGAAAAACCATGACAGTAATTTTATGCAATGTGGTTTCATACGAAGGGATGCTACTTTCAACACCAGACAAGCAATTAACCCTACGAGTAACCGCGAACGTCGAGCGGCTGCTGCTCATGCTGTAAAATACGCAAGCACTATGTATACTGTAATATAAACAGTTTTGGAACACACTCCCTCACTTCCAAAGACGGAGAAAGTTTAGTGACTACAAGTCGTCTGAATCTTGTTACAGGAAAACCAGCAGCGGTTCCACCCGTTCGCTGTCACCGTCAGGTTGGCTCTTGTGTAACTATCAACGTCAGTAAGGTTGCTTGGATGGTGCACGCCGAGGCATACGATAGAGATTGAGACTACAACAGTCAGTGGAGGAATTAATTCCTGGGTTTGTTAGTTTTTCATTTGGCACCCTACCGCCACTGCACAAGTAGAGCGCTGGCTCCGCGGGGAGGAGCTCGATTTGACCTATTAATTTAAGGGAAGTGCTCAGTATTGTTACCATGCGGAACGAATGATGCGCCGTAGTTTATTTCTTGAAAGAGAACAGAACGTGATGTCGTATCTGTTTGCTGGTTTGTGACATTGATTTGATGTATATTTTTTTAAAATCGGTGCCGGCACGTTAATCTGGTCATATCGGATGATTGTGTTTTAATTTAGTCTTCTAGTTTATCTGTTACAAAATGGTCCTTTTGAAAGGCAAACTACATATATACAGACTGTTGTGTTTCTTATTAAGAATGTTTCAGGTGATGATAGATGAGCAGATTTGATGAATCCACTCCTTCCACGAATATGCGCAAATCAGAACAGTAACAGAGTTATTGAACCTTTTGTGTTTTGAATTATGTATTCTCTAAACTGGCTTCATACTCGAGGGTTATTTTAATTTCATTCTAGCAGAGAAAATGTCTTATTATATATGTAAGTGGAATTGCATAACATTTTTAAAGTAAAACAGTATGACGATGTTGTTTTTTCTCATACATTTTGATCAATTCTCATGAAGAGAATATCGGATTTCGGATTTGAACTCAGATTTAGAGCAGAAACTAAAACGGCCAGAAATGGAAGGATAAATAGAATTCTTCATGTAAATATGTTGCAGCGGCACATTTGTTTTATAGAAATGCATGACAAACATATAAACATTTTTCTACACCAAGTTAATCTGCAATTTCATGTTACTATATATTTAGTAGATTTTATCTATAACCAGAAAAAACGCAGTAATCGTCGCCGTGGACGGCTCAGTTTTGCGTGAACTGTTTCCTGTTTCTCTACTAGCAAAAACTTAAAGCTTGAAGTTAGTTATAAATCGGTGTTTTTGTGAATTAGACTGGTTGATGTAGGGTTTGAAGGTTGTGGCCAGGCTGTCGGTGTCCTGTTAACCAGGGATTGGAGCCGAACGTTTTGCTGATTTTATCATGAGAAGCTAATACACCAAAGTTGGACCAGGGAGCGGGTTCAATTGAACACATTAGATATTCAGAATACACTGGACGGACCTGGATTTTTTTTTAAAATTTAAGCACTACTGCGTCCATTGATACGAACCTTTGTAGTATATCAGACCTGGGTGCTCGGTTTGGTAACTAAAACTATTGGCATATAAAAATGTCATATTTCTCTTTCCTTTTTATTTAATGATATATCCAGATTATTTGCGGATTGAAAGATCTTAACTTGGTAGTAGACCAGATGTGGCTTTATTGCGAGGCAAATTACGAATCCATCCATAAGGTGGCAGTTGGTCTGTTTATATAGGCATTCAATGGTTTTTTTTATTGTTTTTTTTTTTGCGTCGGCCGACAACCACCGACGCCAGGCAGACGACTCCACCACCTAGACGCTACATATCGCACTTATTAACACATGAGCCGGGACCACCGACATTGACTGGGATTGAACCCAGACTCACTGAGGTGCTAATTACCTCTCACGGTTAGCACCGTCGCTTGCTTGGTTGCTGTGATGGAAATAAGTATATGATTGAGGTTGTTTGATTATATGGTGACATCTGAGATCCAATATTTCCTCTCTTAAGGTTTTATCATTCAATAGGGTTTGAACCGGGCTGGAAGTTGAATTATGTGCCGTCCTTTCTCCAGGGTGGGTGAGGCCAGTTAGACTGGTTCGTCTTCTGCTACCGGAGCTATTTCGTCCTCGGCTGGTCCATCCATGGACCAGCCGTTGTTTCGAACTTCTTTCTGGAATACGAACCATGATCTGGTTGACATGCGACCGTATCAGGCGATGTTGATCCTCAAGGAACACATTGTAGCTGGCTGATCTTCTCGATCATGGTTGCTGGTTTCCACTGCCAGGAATTCGCTCAGTGGACCTTGGTGTACACGGAAGCTCCGTACTAGAAACCTCTTTTGGCTGCACCGTGCTTCCCATTGAAATCGCCTTTTTGCATCGTCCTATCTCTAGATGTGGTGACATCTTTGCATATGCTTGGCTTGTGCAATCATAATACAGTACCTAGCGGTCTGCCAAACATCATCTCAGCCGGAGATTTGCCGTCTAGGTCGCTGGTCGGAGTAAAGCGGCACACTTGAGGGAACGTGAGTAGGGCTTGTTCTAGCTTCTCTCCCCCCAAGTGGTTCTTCCGGATGCTGCCCTTCAAGGTGTCCACGAATCTTTCGGCTAAGCCATTCGAATTGTAGATGGTATGGAGCGATGCGAATGTGCCGGTTACTTTGACTGGTTCAGAACCTCTGCAATTCGTGGCATGAGAACTGGATGTCGTTGTCAGAAAAAAAAATTACCTTTGGAATACCGAATGTTGTAATCGTTTAATTCAGCAGCTTGATTAGGGCTTTCGTTATCATCGATTTGGTTGTGTATACATCAGGCCACTTGGAGTAGGAATCCCCTATTACCAGTAAGTTACCTCCATCTACTGGACCTGCGTAGTTGACATAGATTTTCGACTCGGGCCAGGATACCAGTGTAGGTAGGAGTCCTGTCAGCAGTTGAATAGAGTTCCTCAATTTGGCTATGGATGCCGGGCCAATACACAAAGCTTCGTCGAACTGTTGCAAGATCAATCGTCGAAACTTTTCGGGAGCGACGACTCTGTCGCCAAACTTGACGCATTCGTTGACCATGCTAGCGATTCAGGTCTTTGAAAATAGGATTGAACTGCAGCGAAAAGATTATTGTAGCAGCTGGGCCATCCTCCTCTGATGTGTTTAGCAACGATGTGGCCGCACCATCAATGTAGCCTTCCGCAGAGCTGCAAAAGAAATCGGAACCTTCTCTTCTGTGTTGTAAATAATGCTTTTCAGATCTTCCTCAAGACTGAGTGCTGCGATGGCATATTCTTCCTCGAGTTGGTCGGTAGATCTGCTGGGACAACAGGTCTGCAGTGTTAAGGGCTTACGCTGAAGCATTCTCGACGGCAGCCATTACCTCAAAATTTTGAATTGATATTACTCAGAATCTGTACTATATATTGGAAATTTAATCACATCAGTTTGTATGGTTACTTGCAATCTGATGTAGTTCGACTCGATGTTCATTCACTAACAATCGAGATTTATCAATTTGAAATAGCGAGGTAGATTTGCGAGAAAGAGAGATATGAAAGATAGGAAAAATATACGGAACAGCAATTCACCTTAAGTGGAATGCCTTTCGTGCAAACGAAGATGGAAAGGAGTGGATTGTGGTCGGTCAGCAGTGTGAAGTAGCGTCTCAGCAAATATTTGTATAGTTTGGACACCGCATAAACCAACGCGAGAACCTCTTTCTCAGGTTGCCCATAGTCCTCGAAGCATGTTGCACGCCTTTATCCTGCCATCAGGAAACTGGTGAAAGATTACTGCTCCGATAGCAGTGCTTGATGCATCCACTGCCACAATGATTGGGAGCTTGGGGTCATAATGCGTCAGAAGCTAATTTGATTGACGCGTTGTCTCGAACCGGTCGAAAGCTTTCTGGCATTTCGGAGTACATCGCTATTTCAAGTCCTTCTTCAGCAGATGGTCTATTGGAAGACGCAATTCGTGTATGTTGTGCACGAATCTACCGTAGAAGTTGACCGCGCTTACGAACGATAGTAGCTCAGGGACTTTGGTTGGCGGTGGGAGTGCAGCAATGGCCTTCACTTTCTCGAGTCTAGGCGGATGCATTGTGTGTCCACGATATGCCCCAAATAACCGAGTTGATTTTGGAAGATATGGCCCTTCTCGAGAATGACGTCGAAACCGTACACCTTGAGTTGCTTCATGAATCGTTGAAAACATCTGCATATTTCTCTCGGAATTCATGGATGTGCTGGTCAACCGACTTTGCCGCTACTAGATTACAAACGGAATCGAGCGCAGCTCGAATTGTTCGATCCAGTCGCTACCAGGGAGGTTAAGGTTGGCAGCCTCCGTAACGAAACATTTTCTTAGTGCAGTTTTGAGGTTGGTGCTGACATCACACAGGAACTCATCCATTAGATGAAGCGGCTTGCGTTGTTTGCTTGCATCTGTTGATGGGGGGGTTGCCCAAAATAGTTCCAGGTTTGCTTCGAGATCCCCGTGATGTCACTTGGTGTATCCAGCTGCAACTTAATTGCCAAGCCGTTGGTGAATACTAGCACGTACTTTCGCTTGCTGGAACGTTTAGGGTTTTCAGTGTTTGCTCGATTTGTTTGCTGGCTTCACTGGCTTCTTCTCCTTGCCAACTGATTCAGGTTTGGAAAAGCAACCGCAACAGCCTTCCTCGTGGCTAATCCGGTTGCACTGCTTGCTTTGTTGGTTCGAGAATGGACAATTCCAAACAAAGTGGCGTCTGTCCACATTGCCAACAAGGAGTACGAGGTACGAGGCAAGAATGCTGCTGATGATAGATTTCGAGCTAGACTGGCGCTCACTCATGGATGTGTCCAGATTGACGAGCCCCTACTTATCATTGAGTAAGTTCTGGAGAGTGACGGGTGCTTCAGCTTTTTCGCCTTCGGTCCGTGAAAAAAGCCTTGCTCGGCTGTCCTCATAGGAAAGACCTTTGAGGCCACACACAAACACCAAGCACTTCAATTGGTCGATATTCATGTTCTCACAATCTTCACAGGCACGGTCCACCTTTCCACCGTAGCTGATGATGCCCTCCGCTTCAGAATTGACCAACTGGAGGCGTTTTGAAAATGGAGGTCTAGTCGCTGAAAATTGTCGAGAGGGTTTCGACTGTACCGGCGAAATTGACGTCTTTGGGAAGCTTCGGTAGGATATAGTTATTGTACCACTAGTGTGATGGAGTGCCCTACTTCCTTAGCAATAGGCGCATCTTGGCGGCAGCATCTAGGTTCCTGGAAAATTTCCGGCTCGAGCACAAATTCGCTGATGTTGGTTGTCCAGGTCTCTAGTGATTGCTCCGGGTTGCTAGAGACTAGTGTTGGCTGCGCTAGCTTCTTGCACAGGGTTCTTGAATTTTGAATCTTGAATCTTCGTTGCCAAATCGTTAACTCCGGATTACTTCCGGAATGAAGGATCTTGACTAGTTACTAGACTAGTTTTACATTATTGCAAGTCAAATTACTCAATCACAAATCAAATTACTCAGTTACAAGTCAAATTACTCAATTACAAATCAATTATTCGCCTCTTTTTTGGCAAGTTCAAGCTTGAAAATCCTAAAACTTCAGGGTAAGCTCTTTGCTTTCGGAACTTTATTTTACTCATGATTTGTGTGTAGTGTGTGTGGTGTTTAGGATGCTGGCCAGCGATGACGGGATTCGACAGCGGGTGGGATAATTTTAAGTGGAAAGTTGAAACAATCTTGACCCCTGACGGATGCTTGTAGTTTCGCTGGTGTAACGCGGCGTGACGCTTGGGCTTCTGGTCGCTTGGGGTCTAATTGAGGTTGTAACTGGTTCTGATAGTCTAGTTGGGGCTCATCGCGGCTTAGCCGATTCTGTTCTAATCGATTGACAGTGCGTGTAGAGGGAGACATTATATCTCAGCTCATCTGAGCTAATTTAATGAGCTGACAATAAACCATACTGTTCCAAAATTTAGATAACAGGAAAACAATCAAATGGTTCATTATGGTTTGTAATTGTGGAATTGAGAAAAAATGGAATTCTTCTTTGCTAAGATACATAACAGCCCTCAATTTTCTTTTAAGAAATTGCAATCCACAATAGATTCTATGGTGGAAAACAACAAGTTTTATTGTCATCTTATCGCTTAAAACAATAGAATCTGTGGTATCTACCTTAAATTCAATACCCAGTAAACACAAGATCGCATATAGTAACGGATATCAGTACAAAGTGGAGGCGATATGCGTACATTTGACATGGAGTTAAATGGATGAATGAACGTATATCACCTCCATGTTGTACTCATATGCGCTATCATTTGCGATTCTGTGTTGACTGGGCAGAAGTTTTACAAAATGCTCTTTACTATTTTCAGTGTTATTTTTATTAAGGTGGCCCCAAAAGAGTTAACTCAACTCGGTAAAATAAGTACTATGAAGTAAACGTGGAAACACAGATCGTAAATCTTGACAGACCGACCAAAATAATATTCTTTCATCTTGATTTCGCTTTTGTCACATTTGCTATTCACGGACCGTGAATCACGGTAAAAAAAGCTCCCAAAATTGAGTTCAAAAGAAGTGTTGCTAGGTTAGTTGAGTAAATTGAGTAAATTGAAAAAAAAAATCGAGTATTTTTTCAAACAGACGTATCTGATTTTGTAAACAAAGAGGGGGAGTAAGATTCGTAGTAAGAAACGTTAAATTCTTGAAACCCTTAGCACTTTCATGCAAACTAGGGCCACCAACACAAAGAATAGCATTTCCCTAACATGATGGTGATGCTACTTTTCATGAGGGTGCTGAGAGTATTGAAAAATTTACGTTAGAATCTTACTACCCCTCTTTTTTTTACAAAATCAGATACGCCTGTTTGAAAAAGTACTCGAGAAATGCTGGTTTTGAAGGTGCCAGTAATGTTGTGGTAAGTTTGGACCATTTGGTCTGGTATCAATTTGAGTCGGCACCGTTGGGATTTTCTGAGACAAAAAATCTCTGATCCCGTCATCATTCGGAAGGGAAGTAAAGCCTTTGTTTCCGACTCATGTGTTGAAGGGGCTAATATGTTAACAAGCTTATTCTTTTAACTTGAAATAGTCCCCGTGAAGCAAACCCGATGAAACTTTGGATCTCGATTCCATTTTCAATGAAGATTGCATATATGCATTAACATTGATTCCCTTCAAATACCAGATTGGTCTATATTTATCGAAGCTATAGCTATAGTAAGCACCCAGTTAAAAAGCAGGCCTGAGAAAGAACGCCTACTCTATACTATGTTTATTTAAAAACACTTTTTGATTGACAGCTGCAAATTTCCACCTCTCCTGGTTTGTCCATCGTTCCCGTTTTTATTCTACCTGGAAGTTTTAATTGTTGAAACAAATCCACTTAGCATCACTTTGTACAGCAAATACCTTTTCACACCCGGATAAACTGAAGCAGGAATGGTACGTCATTATAGCTTTTTCCCCTTTGTTTCCTTGCAGATCGTCTACTGCGGTCCCGGGAGCCGACGGCATGGCAGCGCTCGTCACATGCCTCTGCCTACGAAAACTACTCGAACCGGTAGCTGCCAGGGACAGGACATTTTATAACCGGAAATGGAGCAAACGTCCGTCGCATATTTTTAAGAGGTCCATCAATCACTGTCATCACTTCTACCGCCATCGTTGTCATGCTCATCGAAGACATCATCACTACAATTCGCAGCCTCATCGTCACCATTATCATCATTGGCACTTTCTTCGACCGTGAAACTCAACCGCAGCCAGTAGGTGAGGAGGATAAATTTCAAAATTCCCAGAAGCCCCACATTTTTCGGCAATGAATGAAACGAGAATGCTGATTACCCATACCGGTCGGGTTTTATTACCGCAGCCAGGAACTTTCACATTGAAGGCCTTGGCGTAGTTACCTGTAGATCTATTCAACCGTGGAAGGTATGACCACATTTTACAGCATTTTGCCAACTAGGTACCTAACTTATCCTTTCATAGGGTGTGTTTTTTCCAGACAGGGTTCATTGTTGAGAAGTTTTATCTTACTTTCACGGTGGCTGCACACGGCAGCACAAAATACATAATTCAAGTGTCACTCTGTGGGTGAGATTCATTCAAATAATTCAATGAAGTTAGGGTAGGTTGCAATCTGTTGCAGGTCACTCAGTTGTCGTGAACATCATATTTTTTTTACGTTCAGTGTTTATTTATGGAAGTTAAGGATACTGATAATGGTGACATATTTATCTTTGACTGTCCACTGACTGATAAAATAAATTAAAACTTATTCGCGTTGGAGTGTCACTTTTCATACCTCAGATTACTATGTTTTACATAAGGTGCTTAACATTTGTGGAGCTGGATAGTACTTTATGGTTATGCAGGCTGAACATTTCATTAACATTCCAATAAATAGTGTCTGTTGGCAGCTCTGCAATTGGATGTTAATATTTACGGCATTTTCAGAGGCAGTTCAAATCCTGGTTAAGGTCTTTTTTTTAGAACAGCCGATGTTGTGAATTCTTGTTAATACGGGATCTTTTCTACATCAATTCAATCTGGAATATATTTTGATCTACTTTTCTCACAGTTTGAAACAAGACAAGGATTGTTCCAAATTGTTCTGTCTGCTAAGGGCATCTTCGGTGGTGGTCTATTGTTGGAACAACTTTATACTTGATTTGCATCAGCATAACTTGAATAGAACCAGCTAAAAAAGACCAACTTTGTGTTCTCCGCACCGGTGTTGTATTTCTTGTTGTTAAACCCGCCAACACCTGTCATCCTGTTTTTTTTAATCAGAGATCGCAGATTTTTTGCAAACTTGTTGCCATGGATTGGTTTGACCAATTAATTTTTACTGTCAGTAGTGCCTCGCTAGCAGACGACGAGGAATATTTGTCATTTTGTTTGCCTGAAGGTCTAATAACATCTCGGAAATGCTATTTATTTCACAGAAATTCCACCAACTAGTTGAAAGTTTAGCATCTCGACCAACTACTCAGATTTTTTACAATTTCTCGTAAATTATTGATATAGGGAAGCGGTACCTATCTTGAGCTCAATAAGCAGACCTCCAGTGGAAATCGGTGAATATGCACTGAATACCGAACACTAATTACACAAGTTATTCACAATTTATTCGTCCACTTACCGTTAATCGTTTAGCAACGCACAAAACATTCGATTCTGATAATTTTCTTCCAATTTAATACGGAAAAGTTGCCACTGCTATGTACCTATTTTAATAATATCACGAAAAACCTTAATCCCATCTGTGTACATATGTTAATCGTACTGATTTTAATCATGAAAAAATCTAAACAAGTTAACGCTCTCCACTACTACACCCAAAATTGAATTTCTCGCATGAAGTAGATCATTTGACAGCACTTTAATTGTGTTGGATAGCCTGCATATAACCAAGACAAAATGAACGGGTTTGTTTGCTATTCTTCCATGAGAATATTGACAACAAGACTCACCATAACGTTGGGCATAGAATGCTCTATGAATTGATCTAGTGTGCGTGTTGATGTGTATGCTTTACAGTATGTGAGCAGTGCCGCCAAATTCAACAGAGATGGAAAAATATTATTAAATGTGGGATTTTATTTCTTGGTAAATATTGAAAAAATCTACAATTAGAAGCATGTTATTATTTATTTAATCTATGGAAATATAAAATAGTTTAACTTTGGGCGATTTGTAGCACTCCCACAAAACAGGTGATATTGGTGTACTGCCAAACCCATTTCATTCGAATAAGAGTCATAGTAAAATAGTTTGGCAACATCAAGCGATTACGTCGATTGTAAACACGGTTCAGAATAGGTGCAAGCGTATTTAAATTATTGTGAAAATTAATCCCATAGTTTTCTCGTATTTTATCACGTATTCGTAGATTCTCGTGTGGCAAGTGTAATAAGTGAAGTGTGATTTTTATGGTTTGTGCAATTACGCAACGAAAATGTGTGAGAATATAGTGCAATTAAAGAGAAAACTTGGAGTCTGGCTCGGGTATATTCCCTAGTACGGTTAGATCAATACGACGAATTTGTAGTGCAAAGGTAAGAAATTGTGTTGAAAATCTGACTGCTCATTATTTTTACGAAATTTAAGTCTCCGAAACGTTTTTGTAGCTTTTAATTATATTCAAGACCTAATTTTATTTGCCAGGATTATATATTTTTGGGTACTGCGTCCGTTTATTGGAGAAATTAAACATCTTTTTACGTTTGAAGTTGGATGACTGCAGAATGTGATGAATATATGTACTATGGTGAACATAGGTTCCGCTTCCCTATTTGTTATATTTTCTTTTTTTTAAAGAGAAGAATGACCAGCGGGGGGACAAGATGCCGGGAAGATAAATTTTTTTTAAAATAGTTTGTTTTTTTTCAGAGGTTTTTTTATTCTATCGCAGATCAGCAAACCTTTTTGGATGTACAACCAAGTCCAGAAAAAAGGAAAAAATTTTGGCAATACAACAATGCCCCCCCCCTTCAACCCCCCCCCTTCTCTCAAAAAAAAAAAGAAAAAAAAACATGATTATTATGAAAACACCAAAAAAATTTTTCTAATTTTTGTTTAGTTAAATCACCCCCTGTCAAGTTTATTATGTTTCAACCCAATCTTCATAGATATGCCGATGTTCATAGTAATTCAGAAAATAATTTTCAAGGAGTTCGTTTAGTTTCTAGAAGCTTATTTTAGTTCTGACCAATTCATGTAACTGCCGAAACTGTTCAAAAGCTGTAGAATATGCATTTGAATAATATAAAATTTAAAAACGATTCCTGGAAAAATCAAAGAGTTTTCGAACTTTCCTTCCGCGAAGTACGAATTGAATCTATCATCAAGATATCATCGGTTTCCCCCAGAAAGCTTATCAAAACTGCTATAGTAAAATGTATCCTCTCCCCCAGAAGATAAGCCTGATTATCGTGAATCCTAGTAAACCTGCCTAATTGTTCTATATAATAGGCTTCTCTAAAATTTATCTGTATTGGCTATTTGCGAGTGCTAGTCATGACCAATCCATCAATTGTTCACAATTTTCATTTTTCAGTGGCTGTAAAAAACTTAGAGAACTATCCGTTATTCAAGAATGAAACGAAAAGGCAATTCACTAGCACCGGGAGCAACTTGAAGTAATTATCAGCATCCGAGGCAAGCAACACCACTTTCTGTCCGGCGCCAGCATTACCCGCACCAAACACGGCCGTTTTTCGGCTCATAAATATGCTTTCCGGAATGAAAAGCACCGGAGCCATATCTGCAACAACTTAAAAATAACAGACATTCGGCCCATCGGTCTGCATTCAATGTTTTGATGGTTGGCGCGAGTTTTTGCGTTAGTAAACAACACGGTAGATATTGCTGATTGCAGTTAAAATTGGACTCCGACAAAAACAGAAAAAGTGTGATAAAAGTGCACGTTTACGTCAAATCGTTTCCTGTCTTCAGCGAACTTATACCTTTCAGCATAAAGGATAAGTGCACCGAAGACAACAAAACGATTTGACGTAAACGTGCACTTTAATCACACTTTTTAATTCGCAAAAATCACTTCTAGAGTCCAATCACAACTGCAACCAGCAATAATAAACTTGAATTTTTGTTATGTAATTTGTATTATCAAGTAGGTGTGTTTTTTGAACGAAAATTTTTTTTTTTAAATTGCTGCATTAATAGATCAAAACATATAAACCTTTTTATATAAAACAAAAAATAAAAAAAAAAAAAAAAAAAGTGGTGCTATGTTTTTTTGTTTTCTCAAAAAAAACCACCCCACCACGTTTGGGACCCCCCGTGAATGCCCCCACCCAAAAAAAACCCTTTAAGGAAAAAAATTCATTTTTGATAATGATGATGATATGAACTACCATCTAAAGGGTGTCCACGATGAAATTGCCACACTATGAAATTGCTCTAACTTTTTAACCGTTGGGTAGAATTTAATGAAAATTTGGGTGGATTTAGTTCATAGTGCATTATTTACATCCTGCAAGTTTTAAAGTCCTGTGATCAAAACTCGCGGAAATGGAGTCGAAAGAACAGCTCGTGCGTGATAAAATCTTGCGCATTCATCACGAGAACAAGGATCTCTCGCATCGTTCCATCACTAAAACGTTGGGAATCGTGAATTCCACGGTGTCGCGAGTGATTAAGCGGTTCGAGGAACGGTTGACCACCGATCGGAAGCCCAGAAGTGAAGGAAAAAGTATTCCGTACAACACCAAAAATCACAACCGCGTAGTTGGGGCCTTCAACCGAAATCCGAACGCCTCCGTCCGGGATGTGGCTAAGAAGCTGCACCTAAGCCGAAGTTTTGTCCAGAAGGCCAAAACTAAGGCTGGGCTTCGAACGTTCAAGGTTCAAAAGGCCCCTAATCGCGACGAGAAGCAGAACAAGTCCGCCAAAACCCGTGCCAGGAAGTTGTACCTCAACATGCTGACGAAAGTTGAATACTGCATCATGGACGACGAAACATATGTGAAGGCCGACTTCAAACAGATCCCCGGCAACCTGTTTTTCACGGCCAAGGATAAGTTCAGCGTTCCGGAGCATGTCCACACTCAGAAGATGTCCAAATTTGCGAAGAAATTCCTGGTTTGGCAAGCCATCTGCACGTGCGGGAAGCGGAGTGCAACTTTCGTGACCCAGGACACGATGAATGGACAGGTGTATATAAAAGAGTGCCTCCAGAAGCGGCTGCTTCCTCTCCTGAAGGCCCACAACGTCCCAACAATCTTCTGGCCGGATTTGGCCTCATGCCACTACTCCAAGGACGTGCTGAAGTGGTATGCGGACAATAAGGTCAATTTCGTGCCGAAAATGTTCAACCCTCCCAACACTCCGGAGCTCCGCCCCATCGAGAAGTACTGGGCGATTATGAAGCAGCACCTGCTTAAACGACCTAAGGTAGTGAAGACAGTCGAGGACCTGAAGAAAGTATGGGTTTACATGCAAAAAACGGTTGATTCACAGGTTGTGCAGAATCTTATGGCCGGGGTTAAGGCCAAGGTGCGGGCATTTGCGTATGGACTGTAAATAAAATACGAGTAAAATGGTAAAATGAAGTTTAATAGTTATTTCTCAATCCCTGAAAATTTGATGGCAATCGGATGAAAACTCGAATTTTGCGAATCAATTTTGTGTGTGGCAATTTCATCGTGGACACCCTTTAAGCCGAATGTTGTTCATCACCTTCCAAAAAAACCCCCCCCCCACAGATCTCACAACACCCCACACACACCCCCCGCCCCCCCCCCCCCACCCCCGCCCCCCCCCCCCCTTTCCCCCCAAACCCACCCCCCCCCCCCACTCCGGCCTCTCCCCCCCCCTCCCCAAACTAAAAACCCAAAAACATGAATTTTTCACATCCGCCTTGAACATCTCTCCCCAAAAAATAAAATAATTTATTAATTATTTCTAACCAACGATATCTTTTTTATTCCAAACCACCCCCCACCCCACGCCACAAAGGAGAGAGAGAAATGATCAACAACGCTCCTGTATGAAGGGCCAAAAACGTTTGGGTGGGTCCGTAAGCAGAGACACTTACGCGAAACCCACGAATATAGTGAAGAAAATCTCCTTTCAAAAGTAAGTTCACACTCTCAGCACTAAAATCGAGCCCGTGATTGGCAAAATAAACCCAATATATAGGGTCGAAGAGCCCAGCCTAGTCCCGCGAAATGTTAACGATAGGGAGGAGGCAGTCCAATGCTCCCCTTAAATATCGTTTCACTTGGATGCCCTGATAGTCTCTCCCCTTCTCCGCTATATGTTATTTGATATTTAGTATATTTTGTTGGGGTCATTTGAACCTTGTGTTAGAAAATTTGATTGAAAATAAAATTAGTTAGGATCGTTGTTTCCTTATTGCTTCAATTTCCTTTTGTTGTAGGTAAGTTGTAAGTGGAACCGAGCGCTATAAAGCTCGCACAAGCAGAAGTGTGATTATTGACGGTGATGAGTTCAAGGTGTTAAAGGGTGTTCCACATCAAATTGCATCACGAAAAAAAAACGCTAGAGAAAATTACCTAGTTGACCAATCCTTTTCAAACTTTCAGACAATAAAATATAACTCATTAGTAAGCTTTTGGCTGATTTACTTAATTCAACGTCAATACCATAACCGTACGCTCGCACCTTACGCTTAACTCCCGCCAATAGGTTTTGAACAAAATCTGATTGCAGCTTCTTCTGTACGGAAATCCACTTTTTCGTAGTGCCTGCTTCATAATAGCCCAGTATTTTTCAATGGCTTTAGTTTCAGTGCGCTGGGGGGGGGGGGGGGGGGGTGTTCGTACCACTCCAGGACAACATTTTAATAGCGGCACGACATTAGATCCAGCCAGAAGATCGTAAGACCCTCGTGTTACTTCAACAGATGAAGAAGACGCTTTTGTGGACACTCCTTGAGGTAGATGTCCCAGTAGTCACGAACGGCGCACTCCGTTTGCCACATGAGCAGATCCTTTGCCAAATAATGTATTTCTTGGCAAACTTTGAAAATGTCTGCTTTCTTATTTCCTCCGGAACATTAAACTTGTGCTGGATGGTGAAGAACAGTAGCCCCGGAAGCTACCGGAAGTCCGCCTTGACGTAAGTCTCATACTCCATGATGAGACAATGAGGTTTCGTCAGCATCTGGGTGTACAGTTTACGGACCCGTGATTTTCCCACCATACTTTGCAGTTCGTACTCAACGTTTATGGTGCAGGATAGTACTTTATGGGTATGCAGGCTGAACATTTCACTAACATTCCAATAAATAGTGTCTGTTGGCAGCTCTGCAATATAAATTTAATATGTACGGCATTTTCAGAGGCAGTCTAAATCCTGGTTAAGACCTTTTTATTAGAACATGTTGAACGATTAGATTAGAACGATGTTGTGAATTTTTGTTTATGCCGGATCTTTTCTACATCAATTAAATCTGCTTTTCTCACAGTTTGAAACAAGACAAGAATTATTCCAAATTTTTCTGTCTGCTAAGGGCATTTTCAGTGATGGTCTATTGTTGGAACAACTTTATACTTGATTTGCATCAGCTAATTGAAAAAAATCAAAGAATGTAACGGGTGGCAACTAAAATTTTGAAATTTCTTTCTCAAGCTGTCAAAAAAAGACAAACATACTTGAAGAAGATCTGATTTATTTAAATTAATGATAGGGTGTATGTCCCTTGACTCAGCTTAATATGCAACAATCGATTACATTATTTGTTATAACTCATAAAACTTTTGAGCTAGAAGCCATTTTTATTCAGTTATACACTTGTCTAGGTATGTTTAATAAGCCATTTGGTAGTATATATCACGAAATGTTACACAACTCATTTTATACGGTCCAAAACTTTCAAGGAATATGGATGTAATGTCGGTCTGTAAGCACCAAATTGGGTCTATTCATGGATGCAACTTCGTCCCATTCGATAGATTTGTTATAAAATGTTGACTACACAGAGAGGAATTTGATAGTCAATTTTACCATTATTGGGGGTTAGGATGACTATTGCAGTATAGTGATTTTGAACCGACTATGATAATGGTCAAAACGACCATTAAAAATAGTTGATCCAACATTTGCCATAATGTCGGAATAGTCCTTGTTACCATGATCATAGTAAAAAATGCCATGAACGTGGTGAATTCGACCATTTTCATGGTTATTGTAACCATTATATGCGATAGTCATCCTGACCATGATTTAATTGTCGGTACAACGATGAAATTTTTCTCAGAGTACGTACGGTTTTTTTTTTCTGATTTTCTGATTTAAGGCGTTGCCAGCTGTATTGGCTTCACCCAACACAAAATTTCACAAAAGAAACTTTAATAAAATAGATAAGAAACACTTAAATGATTCTCACATATTATTTATCGGTCATCCGATAATGAAAACATAATAATTCACTCTACACAGATTTTGTTTCTTTGGTTTGTGTTTAGATGAGCCATTTGGAAAACATACAACCGTAACTCAGACATTTTGATTGAAAATTTTACCAGTAACAACATTTTTAATATGCTTTTCGCACAACAGGCCAGAGTTGGGAACGTAGAAATAAATATGTTTCTAACATTGGGTCTACGGTTTTCTAGTTAAATCATTGTAAGTTTAGCTTTGTGAATAGTTATTTTAGAGCGTGTGACTATTTTCTGTACATCTTGGCTGTATTACTTGGTTTATCGGTTTAATTTAGCCAACTTTTGATCATTCGAAGATCGTGTAGATAATCTGTTCAGCTTAACCAGTCAGATCGTGGTGTCTCAAAAGGTAAGGAAATCGTTAATTACGTGAAAGTGAACAACTATAAATTGATTAATAATGTCTCAATGGCTTTGAAATAAATCGGTCATCCTGATAGCAAAATAATTTTTGTTGATTATCGCCAAATTAATGACATATTCGGTTCATAGGCCGAATGAGGGAGCTAGGCTAACATTACATCCCGTTACCCTACATTGTTCATTATTGAAAAAAGAAATTAGTAAACATTTGAAAGCGGTCCGTAATTGGCTGTTCGGCAAAGCTTCCATTTGATGTCGGAACAGGAGCGTTGAACGGCCTTCATGTCAATTTTGCGAATGCATCTCTTGGTTCTGCCAATCAACTGTTTGAAATTCGTGACTGTCCAGTTATTTTTGTACACCAAGGAGCTCAAAATCCCGAAGAAATCTTCGATTGGACGACACTGAGGCAGATTTGTCGAGTTGTGGGTTTTGTGTACAAATGGGATCGAATGTGTATTCGGCAACGATTGTATTTTTTGGCGTAAAGCGATGACGCTTTATCCGGCCAAAACACGTATTGTCCATCTGCATGATGTTTTTGTAGGAACGGGTTCCAAATTTTCTTCAAATATTCGTTTTGGTACACATCTTGACTGATATCCAAACCAAGGGGTCTTGAACCCTGGCTTAGAAATATCTCTCTCGGAAATGGCAATCTATAACATCACTTTCTGTTCAAACTTATGTTTAATCTAATATGTTATGTTCGGAGATGCAGTAGAATTATCCGTGGAATAGTTTTGATCATTTCCGGGAATGTATTAGACGTCTTAGAAAGAGGGAAGCAGCTTTCATCGTCAAAAACAAAACATTTTCCGGAATTTTTTTTTTTATCAAACAGTCTTTAGGAAGTGAAAACAGAAATTTCACATCGCTAGAACTGCTCCATGCCATTGGCGGTATATGAGCACGATCAAGTACGCACTATTTAATCTGTCAAGGGGGTCCCCTTCCCCTTGCCTACCCCGCACTGGGGTAGCTAGGCAAGATATTGTGTGCTCGATCGGTTGCCGCCTTTCAAACATGCCCTGCGGTGAATTTCAACTACTTCTGTTCAATTTCACAACCTGCCGTGCTCTAATGGACCTATCAATATTTTCTCTTCAAATCTTTGGTTCTAGCAGAAATTACTGTGTACTCCTAGGTTAGCATGTTGATAAGAAGGATATTTTCATTTCAAACAATATATTCTGACTCTTTTCATTGTTTTACAGATGTACTGGTGAGAACAGTTGAACCTTTTTGCGGCATCCCGTACCTTGCTTGCGAGTAGTTGTTGGGGATCTTCGGATATGGAAAACAGTCGAAGCTGCTTCCTTTCGCTTTTAAAATGTTGTACCGTATACTTTTGGCCGAGATTTTCGTGTATAACTGTACAACGCCCTCGCAAAATGCTTCTTGTTTCGAAGGCATTTTGAACAAAACTGAGCAAATATAAACAAAACCAAAAATACTGGCAGAAAGAAAAGAGAGAGAGAGCTAACACACACATACACACACACTCTCATTTCTCTCTGAGCTTTTTTGTTGTTGAGCATACATTTAAATAAGTTTTAAGTCGTTTTTGACTCACTTTCGTCAAAAGTGGAGTCACTCAAATTAGAATAAATGTAACTGGAATTGACAAGTTGATAAATCAAAAACATCCATCTGACTGAGTCGATTGATTTGTCGACTTGTCAATCCCAGTGACATTTACTCAAATGTGAGTGACTCCACTTTTGACGAAAGTGAGTCAAAAACGACTCAGAACTGAGTTAAAATCTGGCTGCCCTCAGAAAATTCACAAAGCACCGGACACTATTTCCTAGTCGTCACTATGTTAAGGATGAATCACGAATACAAACGAGTCGCGAAACGTTGCTTTCTCCAGTATCGGCGTGGAATACAGAGAACGCTCAAGTCACGTCCTAAACAATTCTGGAAATTTGTAAACGAACAACGCCACAAAGTTGGCCTTCCGTCGTCTTTGTCGCTCCACGGCAACAAGGCTTCCACCCCGCAGGGTATTTGCCAGCTATTTTCCGAGAAATTCTCTAGCGTTTTCACCGAGGAGACATTAAGCGATGACCACATTAGACTTGCGGCCAGCTACGTTCCACTTGCCGGTCAAACCTTGGGCCAAGTCGACATCAATGCAGAGATGATAATCAAGGCCTGCTCTAAACTCAAATTATCTCACAATCCCGGGCCGGATGGAATTCCTTCGTCCTTTCTCAAACTGCACTTGGATAGTTTATTGCCCCCGCTGCTGCACGTTTTTCGACTATCTGCGGCTGTCGGTATTTTTCCTTGCTGTTGGAAATTTGCTCACATGTTTCCAGTACACAAAAAGGGTAGCAAACGGGACGCTAGCAATTATCGTTGCATAATTTCGCTTGGCGCTGTTGCTAAACTGTTTGAGCTTGTAATTATGGAGCCGTTGCTCGCTCACTGCAACCCGTATATTAGTACCAACCAGCACGGATTCATGGTTGGTCGCTCCACTGTCACCAACCTGTTGTGCCTTACTTCCTACATTACTGACAGTATGGCGAAACGCGCCCAAACGGATGTCATTTACACCGACTTGTCTGCAGCCTTCGATAAAATGAACCACCGCATAGCTATTGCCAAACTGGACACACTTGGGATCAACGGATGCCTGCTGCAATGGTTTCAATCGTACCTCACTGACAGTCATCTGGCTGTAGTCATAGGAGATTGTCAGTCTCACATGTTCAAAGCCCCTTCTGGTATATCGCAGGGTAATCACTTGGGACCGTTGATTTTTTTAATCTACTTCAACGACGTAAATTTGGCTTTTGAAGGACCACGACTAGCATACGCAGATGACCTGAAACTCTATCTTGAGTGCCCTCACTCGATGACTGTCGCTTTCTTCAACGTCAGCTGAATGCTTTTGCCGACTGGTGCAATTTGAATCGCATGGATGTCAACCCGGCCAAATGCACAGTTATCTCGTTTTCGCACAAGAAACAGGCTATTTTATTCAAGTATGTCTTGTTGGGCACCGAAATTGAGCGCGTCCGTCAAGTCAAGGACCTAGGAGTAATTCTGGACACCCAACTCACCTTCAAGCAGCATATCTCGTACGCCGTCGGCAAAGCCTCCTGCGTTCTTGGGTTCATCTTCCGGATTGCTAAAGACTTCACGGACATCTACTGCCTCATCGTTCTACCGCTTCTTGTGTCGTTCTATATTAGAGTATTGCTCGGTTGTGTAGACTTCTCATTACAACAACGGTGTCGTTAGAGTAGAGGTTGTTCAACGACGGTTTTCGAGATTTGCGCTACGTAAACTACCGTGGACGGATCCCTATCGTTTGCCAAGCTACAAAAGCCATTGCCATCTGATTAACCTGAAGTCCCTGTTAGTCCGTAGAGATACAGCCAGAGCTTTGTTAATCGCAGACATCTTGCATGGCCGCATAGACTCTCCTGATCTTCTGGAGCAAATCAACATCAAAATGCAATCCCGAGCCCTGAGGAATAGTTCGATGCTGCGGTTACCTCCTCAGCGAACCAATTACAGTATGTTTGGCGCAATTGGCGGACTATTAATAGAGTTTCTGCCTTGTTTGATTTTGACGTGACCCGCCAGATGCTTCGCCGTATGTTAAGTCGTTTTTTTTAATCGATAGTGTAATTTTTGTTTATGCCATGACCATTAATGTACCATTCTAGTTCAGCTTTAAGTAACATCATTGAGGTTTATACATAACCTGTTGATGAATAGAAATAAATAAATTAAATAAATTGAAAATGGCTGGCCGTTTTGGGGCCTCGAAAAAATTCTAAAATTTTAGTAGCCACCCGTTAGGAAAATACAGCACAACAACGACACCTCACGAAATTCGGTAGATTCGTACCATACCCGTTCAATGGCCTGAGCCACACAACTCTAATTTTAATGCTCGAAAATTTCAAATAACAAGTGCTAGCTAAAATAAAATGCCATTTCCATTTCCACCTCTAATCCACATGAAAAACAATCGCCCCGGAAAGCAGAAACTACCCTCGTTTTAAGTAAAATGTCGCCGCTTATTTCCTCCTAATGCAGGGACGGTTCTTCCACAAAGGATGATGGGTGTCAGGAAATTAAACTTTTTATCCGCTTAGCTGTGGTGAAAAAAAAACTCGCTGGAATCAAAAGCATATCAAGAAAAATCATCTCGCACTTCACACAAACGACCTTCAACGATGAACGTAATTAAATGAAGGAGGGTGATCCCAAGGCCCGTGTTTTGTGGTAGGCTTAGCTTAGATCGCCTCAGCGGCCAACGTTAGAGAGAGGCAGAGATTTCTGCTAATGAAAATGAGCAGACTTCTGAAACAATGCTTCTTTCCGCAAATTTTCTGAATCTAGCCATGAATCTGCCGTCTTGCCTTGAATTCAACCTCGAACCCTCATTTGCATGATTAAAATTAATTTCCGGTTATTTTGATTGCATCTTAAAGGATTACAATTTTGTTTGCATGAATCATTAATATGTTCATGGCTCGTTCTATAAAAAGTTGGTTAATCGATTCATTATTTTAATTTCCGAATTATGTTTGAACAACTGTTGATGATAAAGGCCGTCATGAATTATTGGCATCAGTCACGAATTAAACGACAGAACTTCTCCGGGTTTGCCACCCTTTAACTTATAATTGACGGCGGGTAATCACGTAAGATGAAACACAATCTATCTGTTTGTAAGCTTGTTCCATTATCACTTTTCCTGTCCCGGGTGTACAACGAGCATATAACACCCCAGCTGGTGTGAGTGAAACGACTCCATCTTATCTGCTGATGAGATTCCGAACGTGATTTATTGACTTTATTGCACGGAACAACACCCCCCTCAGCCCAGCACGTTGGTGGCCAGATTGGTTCGGTCCCGTCTCGGCATAGCAATGAACCGTGTCTGAGCTTCAACAGACATATGTGTGTTCCTCCTCCATCTTCCCGTTATATGTTTCCGGTCGTATGGAGTCATAAATCAATGAGCCTGAAGGTTCGAGCCAAAGGCTTTGTAAATATGTTTTCCTTACTGGAGCGCCTGATTTCGTTTAGGGAAAAATATGATCAAAAGCGTCGAATTTTATGCTTATATTCTGTGAAAAGCTAAATTGCATCTTTCTCGTTGACCGGTCACCATTCACTCAGTAGTGTTCCTCGTCATGTGTCTAACCACACATGACATAAATGTTGAAATAGCGGTCAAAAACAGATCTAACAAGATGTGGTGAGCTCAACTTCATTGCTGCTAGCGAAGAGTGGTCAAAGGATTGAATACACTCTACGTGCTTCTTGCCAAGCCCAGCATAACAATGCAGTTGAGCTCCAGACTGAAGGAGAGTTAGCCAGAGCCTTTGTATCTATGCAGCCCTAACTTCCATTGTGCCGTGCATTATTTGTGTCCTTTGATACTTACTCAGAATATTCATTTTCATTCTTATTTGCCTGTCCCACATGAATGTTGATGTCTTGCTTTGTTTATCTTGTCCAGAAAATGTAGACTGGGCATGGATCTTAGCTTTGCATGTTTTCGAAGCATAAATAAATGGATCTGTCTCTTCCGGGAAATACGACTTCTTCATTTCCACACGGATTTGTCGCTAGAATGCTTTTGATGGGACAGGTTCATGGAGATTTATTACATGCAAGGCAATAGGCGGCGTATTTCTAATTCAAATATTTGATATCAGGATGCATGGATGTTGAATCAACAAAACCATATATATAACATAATATCTCAATGTAATGCAAATTCTCACAAGTGAGATTTGAAATTGATGTTGTTAATAAATTACAAAAAAAAAGTATCCAATGATTCTTTGCTTGAATGTCAACAGGTAAATTGTTATTTGTATACATAATGAGGCTTAGCTGGTAAAATCACCAAACGAGAGGTGCGGAACATTTTCTCGGCTTTAATGCATTATAGTGTATCTTCTCTCAATTAATAACAGTGGAAGTGCATGTAGAACACTAGCTAGAGAGTCGACAAAACGCTCGCTATAGATTCACTAAAACTAAAACACGTCCTTTTCAAAAACCCCGCAAAGCCTAATATAAAACTCGTTCAAAACTACACTAAACAAACTGTTACCCGTGTCATGTTGAAATTGAAACGCCGTTGAAATCACGGGACTTGCTTTGCACTGGTTCATGTTAGCCTGAGTTCAGTTCATGCAGCTAGAATATTGAGAAACAAATGCCATCGAAAAATGCGACGACTTCTATTGATGTCAAGGAAAGCGGAACAGCCAGCTATATATCCATTTAAGAGTTAGCAAAAAGGCACACCTTTGTCGTGTAGAATCTAGTATCTAGTGATTGCAGGCTGATGAGCGTACGACGGCTTTCATAATTGGGAATGTTAAGTGTATTTCTCCAGCTGAGATGCCGTAGAACGTACCGGACGAGTTTGTGCTGCATACCATCATGTTGAGTTTTACTGTGGTAGAACAGGCTTGCCAGCCAAATGAGCAATATTTCATTAAGCATCGGCAGCACAAGGATCGCGGGGAGGATGGGTCTGTCAGGCTGGAGACGCTATTAATACTTTGTGCTGGAAACCCCAAACCAATGTTGATGCTCTATAACCTTCATTAATATCCCGAAAATTTCGAAGACACAAAACTACAAGGATTTTAGGCTGCATTGTAACAAGTTTGGTATGTACTAATTAATGTGTTTTGAAAAGTTCAAAATACCGAGGAAAATCGGCTATGCTTACTTGATCAATCAGGCCAAGGCTGGGATGGCCTCAGCTGTGCACCGATGTTGTTTCCATTCTATTCGGTCCATGGTTGCACTTCGCCTGTCTCGCAATCTGCGAAGGGTCCGTGGGTCGCCTTCAACTTGATTGATCCACCTTGCTCGTTGCACGCCTGTTCTTCTTGTGCCCGTCAGATCTTTATCTAGAATCATTTAAGCTCAGCAGTTGTCCAACATTCCTGCGACCTGTCCAGCCCACCGTAGTCGGTCGATTTTTGTGGAGTAGGTTCTCCCAGCAACTGATGCAATTTGTGATTCATTTGCCCCCTCTACTGTTCGAATTCCATGTGCACTCCACCGTAGATCGTACGCAACACGCCTTCCGCGCAAAGACCACGAAGGCGCGATGGTCCTTTACATGTTTCGTGGCCGTAGTGGCCGTTAATGTCTTTGAGATGGTCAACTTGCAAACTTTTTTCGATCTTAGCGTCCTTCAGAGTCCAATGTAGGCACGATTGCCATAACCCTGTCGGTCATTTCATCACCGTCGCCTTAAAATCGTGGTTGGAGGCTAACATTGTGTTCTCGTGAGTCTCTTCCCCCCATGTATTTTCTCATTGATGCATCAATGAAAATCCCAATCCTACTTGCTTCACCTTTAAGTTTTGCCACCTGCAGCCAGCTGTACATGTCCTAAACAAATACTGTTATTTTCGTTGCCCTAACACAGAACAGATTTTTTCACACGCAGGTCAAACGGTAGCCAAATAAAAAAGGGGCTACCGACAATATTTACATTAACTTAAGAAGTTTTGCGCTATATACAAATACTTCAAGCCATTCTGGATAATTCTATCGATTTTGATAATAGAGGATCGCGGAGCAAATAATTGTAAACAAACAAAAACGTCAGAGGTGTGCACGGCCCTGCGAAAAAAACTTAGGGCATCTCCAGGAGTGTATGGTCGTTACAAAATAGAACTGGATTTATAACAAAGGCAACTTCAGCAAGGCGTTCTAGTTGGATAATTTCGAACAGTTTCAAGTTAAAATTTCAAACTGGAATACTACGTTGTTCTATTTTTCTTCAAATTTGAAACGCGTTTCATCCAAGTTATATATTTTTTTGTCATTGTGGTAGTGTCTATGGAATCAAGTCAAACGTCAAACTTTGAATCAACGTCCGGTCGTGCATCTGTTTGAATCTTATATACGTTCTACTTTTTCGTTAATAATTTCAAGTTTCAGCAACAAGTCTGAGCTCGCTGACCATCACATCCCTATTTCTTTGTTATAACCATCATTTTCCTATTTGTTTTTAAAAAAAATTCCAGAATTTCTCCATATTGTGGAATATTGAAATTAGGTATAGAACCAAACATCATTTAGACGAATATTAAGGGGAATTCCAGAGAAGTTCTGAGAGGAATCCCAAAAGGAATTATGTGGGAAAATTCCAGAGGAATACTGGAGAAATTTGAGAGGAATTCCAGAGGAATTGTGAGAAGAATTTAAGATGAATCCTGAGAAAAATACTAGAGAAATTCTAGTAAGAATTCCTGAGAAATTCTGAGAAGAATTCCAGTGGACTTCTGGAGAATTCCGCAGGACTTCTGAAAACAGTTTGAGTGGAATTTTGAGAATTTCAGTGTAATTCCAAGATTAATTCCACAGGAATTCTGATGAGAATTGCAGAAAAACACTGAGGAGAACTCCAGAGGAATTCTTAGAAAAACTGCGAATGAATTAAAGGGAGAATTCCAGAAAAAATCCTATGAAGAATTGCAACTGAATTCTGAGGAGAATTCTAGGGGAACTCTAAACAAAATTCTAAGGGAATTCTGAGGAAAATTCCAGATGATTTCTGAGATTTCTAGATAAATTCGAAGGGGATAGTAATTCTGAGGAAAATTCCAAAGGAGTTCTGAGAGGAATCACAGCGGAAATTTGAGGAGAATTCCTAAGGAATTCTGAGAATATGCCCACAGAAGTTTTGAGAATCAATTATACACACACATTCAAGTCTTTAGGTTTAGAACAACATTTGGAACTGCTGCTGAAAAGAGGGTATGTTTGTTATATATTTTCCCAAGAGAAAAATTTACATATAAAATGAATCTAGAACTACAACTCCCTGGAGATGCTCTTATAAAATAGAGCACCCTGCGTAGCATGCTTAGAATAGGTAAATCCCTCTGTACCCTTCAGCGTAGAATTCGCTTAATGAGAATATTAGGGCATGTACCGCAGATCCAGTTCTAGAAATTAATGGTGACCATCTTTAATTTGACCGCCATTTTTGATTTTATTATAAAAACGGGTACGAGGCCATCACTAAACTTGAAACAATAACATTAGATACATTTCTAAAATTAGCTGTGCATTGCAATCACCACGATACTAGATTAGTCAAAAAGTTTTGAAAGCGGGTCAGTTTCGTTAGGAGGGTACCATCAATATTGGAACACGGTAAGAATGTGAATCGGGTTTTGCTACGCTTGCTTCCCTAAGCAACTGTCTCATCCCACAGCGCGATAGTACGGGATGCCATCAGTTTGATAAAAAGGATTTGGTCAAATTCATGGCCACTATTTTGTTCATGAGCACTCCCTTGAATTTGAGATACGCTTCTTTATATACAGAAAGTTTCTCTCCTGCAGCTACCAAAATACGCAATCCGAAACGCTGCTTAAATCGGCGCACCCAGCCATCCGAAAACAGAAAAGCATGTTCCTCGAAAACCCCACGTTCCTGAAAGCGTTGGAATAGCAATTCTGCTTTGGTCTTGATCACATCCAATGTGGCAATAATATTTGCCTCAAGTTGCTGTAAAATCCACAGATAAAGAACTTCCTCCAGTACAGCACAGTCTTGTTCCTTCATTGTTTTACGATTCTGCACGCCGTGTTCTCTGAATGTTTCTAATTTCACTCGAAAAGAGTCTTTATTTTTTACGAATCGTCCGACGGAAGATGCCCCGATGCCATTTTTTCCCAGTGTTTTGTGGGAACCGTTTCCTATTTCAAACTCTTCCACTATTCACATTTTCTCAGCTAAAGTGAGGGTAGTGTGCATCTGTTTTACCGCTTGTTTCTTTTCCGCTCCAGAACGTGACCTTGATGTCTGTCCATTATAAGACCTAGATAAATTTTCGGAAACTAAACTATTTGATACAGGAATTTTTCGAAAAAATGCTCAAATATGTACCGGTTCCACAAATAACTAAATCGATTCACAACACAAATAACCCGAAATTGACGATTCACGGGAGGAAAAAATACTTCGACGATGAAACCAAAACAAATAAGTCAGGCGCCCCTCGATCAACTTTGACAATTATCGATACACCCAAAATAGAGAACGCCGTTCGCTAATCGAGGAGCAGTCATCCCCCAATTAGGGAACGGATGTGTATAATGCGTTTAAGGCCAAGAGTATGATTTATTTTGTACAGTACTGTATGTTCACAACTTTGACCTGTTGTATTAGTAACGTAGTGAGAATGTTGTTATTCAGCAGTTCCATAGTAAAATGATATACGATCTTTCAGAATTTCATAATAATTGGTGATTTTGTTCAACTTCCCAACTCCCAAACATGAGAAAACGTGGTTTATGCACCATCCCTTAGCTCTCAAAAAGCCAAATGAACTTTTCTAAAGCTCGATTCACAGTAAATCTAGACGCACGGCTTAATACACCACCACGTCCCTGGTGGTTGGAACAAAAAACGTTTAACAGGCATTTGTCATCGACGAAGAAATTGGTGAATTGGTCAATTGGCATCTCAAAATTACGTATCATGGAACTTGAGAAAAGAAATTTAATTGTGCACAAACATCTAGAGAATCCTTCGTGGTCTGCCTTAAAAAGAGGAAAAGTGTTAAAATTCCCCAAGCACAGCGCATCTATCATAAAAGTGGCCCTAGGGACAAAGAGCTGAGGAGAAAGGTGTTGAGGTACGTGAGAGGTAACCCAGGTGTCTCCAAACTTGATTTGGCAAAAAAAAAAATACGATTCCAACTTATTCGCCGTGCGTAGCATCCTTTCAAGAGAAGGATATAAGTCTTTTTGTGCAAGTAAACATCCAAATCGCTCCCTGAAACAAAAATTTAGTGGCCAAAAAGCGAGCACGATTACTATACGAACGAGTTTTGACGAAATTTGATGGCTGTATTTTAATGGATGACGAAACATATGTCAAAATGGATTATAAAACAATCCCCGGACGAAAATTTTACCTGGCCACTGGTCGTGGGGATGTCCCTTCCAGGAATAAATTTGTTTTTGCCGCTAAGTTTGCTCGGTTCTTGCTCCTCCGACTTCGGCAGTTTGGTTCATTTTGATTTATCCATGAAGCAGGAGCTTTGTAGAATTCCAGAGCATCATCGTCCTATGATTCCCCCTGTGATTTTTGCTGCAAATTTTGGCCAAGTTGATTCCACTAAAACGTTCTTCACTGACGGATCATTGATAGAGGAGTCAGCAGGCTTTGGTATATTTAATGAAATTTATAGCGCCAACCGTAAACTTCAAGCTCCTTGTTCCGTATATGTCGCTGAATTAGCGGCAATACACTTTACGCTAGAAATTGTTGCCTCACTTACACCGGATCAGTATTTCATTTTCACGGATAGTCTTAGTTCTTTAGAGGCTATTCGCTCCTTGAGGCCGGTAAAGTACTCCTCGTATTTTATTATGAAAATACAGGAGCTTCTAAGTGCTTTATCTTCGCGTTATTTTATCATTACCTTTGTATGGGTCCCTTCTCATTGTTCAATTCTGGGCAGTGAGAAAGCGGACTCGCTTGCAAAATGGGCGCTATGGAAGGCGATATTTATGATTGACAATTCGCCTTCAACGATTTTTTGCTATTTTTCGTCAACAGTCACTCGTTAGCTGGCAGTATAAATGAAGTAAAGGAGATTTGGGGCGATGGCAACATTCAATCATCCCAAAGGTGTCGAAGAAATCATGGTTTTGGGGTATGGATGTGGGTCGAGACTTCATTCGTGTGATGTCTCGCCTCATGTCCAATCATTATTCTTTGAACGCTCATTTATACCGTGTTGGACTGAGTGACAGCAATCTCTGTGAATGTGGACAAGGCTATCAGGACGCAGATCAAATTATTTGGTCATGTGCTGAGCATCGTGGAGTCAGATCTGAGCTTTATGATTCCCTTCGGGCTCGAGGTAGACAACCCAATGTACCAGTTCGAGATATTTTGGCTGTGCGTGACCTGGAGTTTATGAAACTCATTAATGTGTTTTTGACTAACATTAGCCTTAGATTGTAGTTAATTTAACCTGTATGTTTACTTTAAGTTTTTTTTTTCTTTTTTTTTATCTGTGTTTGTGTGTTTTTTTTTCTTACTCAAAAATGTTCAATTCAAAAGAAGCCAAAAGTTGTATAGATTTAAGTTTTTTAGACAACTTAGAATTTAAAAAAAAATGTGTTATACCCCACTTGAAATTCCAGCCCACCTTCCCATCCTTTCAGTTGTTATTCCTATTAACCTCGAGACGACCGCGAGTAATCGGTCCTATCCCCTTAACGTTAGGTTTAAGATAATTGATGTATATAAATATGACAACTTGGCTCTGTAAAGTTAAATCGATTCAGCCTGTACAAATAAATGAACTGAAAAAAAAAAAAAAGTTTGCTCGGTAACTAATGATTTGGCAGCAACACAAGACCAACGTTATGTTTTGGCCGGATCAAGCCAGCTGCCACTACTCTAAGGAGGTACTAGAATGATATGCTGCAAACAATGTTTATTTTGTCGCCAAAGAGATTAATCCTCCGAATTGCCCTGAGTTCAGACCGATCGAAAAATATTGGGCAATTGTCAAGCGAAAATTTCGATAAAGAAGTGACAAATGCACAACAAATGCGTCTAAAGTGGAATAAGTTCGCCGGTACAGTGTCACCAGCGACTGTGCAGATCATGATGGCATCGATCACAAATAAAGTGCGACAGTTCGTTCGAAACGGTGAAATGTAATAACTTGTTGCAGATTGTTTGAAAACTGAATAAATACCCTTTTGTTTGACATTTTGATCAACCGTGTATGTTGTTTAATTATTGAGTAATGATCACTTGAATGCGTCCAGATTAACTTTGAATCGGGCTTTATATCACTTTATATTGATGGGGTAGCATTGTTGGCAAGTTACTTTGAATAATGGAAACGCGTGGTAGGATTGTCAGCAAAATGTTGCTCAAAAGTTCAAATACATACATCGCCAATATTTTCAAATTGTATGTAAAAATTACTAAACTCTCAAGAAAAAATATAAAAACTCGAGACCATCAAAACCATGGAAAAGAAATATAATCCCGGTTTTTAGATTGAATATCGCAATTTGAGAGTATTTTTATATTTTTTCAAATAAGAATACCTAACAACTTTTCAAAAGTAATGAATTATTCAAAAAATGCATTTTTCAAAAAAATCAATTTTTCGGACTACCCTTCTTCTTCTCTCTGTTTTGCGGTATAATTTTCAATGGAAATGTATTAGTATGCGGTTATACAATTTTAAATGGCTCATCTTAACACAAATCAAAACAAAAAAAAACTATTTTGAGTGAATTATAATGTTTTCGTTACCGAATGGTCGATAAAGCATATTTGAAAATGACTTAAGTGTTTCAAAGCAGTTTTATTTTAATCTGGTTTCTGAAATTTTTAGTTGGATAGAGCGAATACATCTGGCAAAGCCTCATATCAGGTAATCAGACGAAGACTGCATTTAATAATAAATCTATCAAAATGGACAGCGTTGCATCAATATACCAAATTTGGGGCTTATAGACCGACATAGCATCCATATTACTCGAAAGTTTCTCACCATACAAAATGAGTTGTGTAATTTTCCATGAGACATACTACCAAACGTCTTATTAAACTTATCTAAGCAAGTGTATAACTAGTTGAATATCGCTTACATATGAAATACTTTATAAGTTATAATAAAAAATGTAATCGATCGTTGCATATTAGCTTTCTATCACCTTTTTTAACTCTTTTTTCTCATTTCTCTTTTGTCATTTCACCCTTTTCGTCTCTTACCTTTTTACAATTACGACACGTATAGACAACGTCTCTCTACATTCTTAATTTTCACATCCTCTTCTGAGTATGTGTGCGTTTTAAAAAAAAGGGTACAAAAGAGAAAAATTTGAACATTGCTCATATTTTTTAACTCCTGCCCGTGGTATTTCTTCCACTCCCACACCGAGACCAAATCAAACTGCACTGAGGTTAAATTCCATGGTTGTACCGACAATTAAATCATGGTCAAGATGACTTTTTCATATAATGGATACTCTTACTCTTGCGAAAATGGTCAAATTCACCACGCATCATAGAATGGTCTCAACTAAGGTCATGGTACAAAGGACTACTCCGACATTTTATTTAATTGATGAATCAACTATTTTTTTTGATGGTTGTTTTGACCATGATCATAATTGGTTGAAAATCACTATGCTGCCATAGTCATCCTACCCAAGCAACACAAAACCGACATTATTAGTTGCATTAACTTGATTTGTGACTCAATTGAGCCATGGTCGAGTAATTGCTAACAGGTTTGCAACAAGTGTGCTACTACGGGTAACTCTCAATAATGGTAAAATTGACTATAAATTTTGGTTCTTGGCAATGATCATTAGTTCACGACTTGAAAAACACTAAACAATATTTTTTAAATCTTAGTTGCTGCCTGCAAAAATCATTCGCAATCTTTTGTGTGGGCAAATGGTTGGGACAACACACATATCGATTTACTCTATTGCTGCTAGTTTTGCACGATTTTCTGGAGATAAATAGATTCCTTAACCACTTACACAAGGACATCGAAAACGGAACCAGTTTAAATCATACTTGTCAACCTGGTGCTGGCTCACTTCATTTATTAAGCAGCTCAGGCAGGATGATGTTTTTGGTTTATGTTGACCAAACTAATTCAGTTGTTGCAATTGCAAAATCAACACGAAGAGAAACGTCACCAACCCTCGAGGAGACGTCACTCGCAACAAACAGCTTATATAACTATAAAGTCCGCATTTTCGTGAAAGCTTTGGCATTTCCAAGGGGACTACTCATCAATGAATATACTGTGCCTAAAGTCAAAAGGGCATACTTTTAAATCAAAACTGTCAAAAGAGGGGGGGGGGGGGGGGGGGGGGGGGGGGGGGGGGGGAGAGAGAGAGAGAGAGAGAGAGAAGAAAATAGCCTAAAATATGTTGTGCAATATTGGCGTCGACGTTTTGAAAAATGCATAACGCAATTTTTTCTTCGACTTAAACATAAGGTTGCATGTATTTGTTTAAAAAAATAATACAGTTTAGTTATAACTAGTCTTGTCTTGTCCTGATATTGCTTTATTGAAATGGGTAGAAGTAAATATCTTCTAGGAGTTAAACAAGCACATTTTGACGCATCGGCGTTATTCTCAAAAGTGAGCAAACAATTAGCATTAGCATTGACGTTTGCACACCTCGTGGATGGAGCTACGATGAGGAATAATTCGTTGAAGACATTGCATGTCACCATGAAACGGAACCAGTTACTGGTACGTTTCTTCACGCAATAATCTTCACGAAAGAGACTCCTCGATCGCTCACCTGACCAGGTCCATGCAACTGTTGAAGATAGGGAGGATATGGTATCTACCTTAAAAAGACACGGGAAACCCACGAAGCCTTCAGCAGTATCAAAGGAAAAGTGAAATGAATAGTCGGAGAAAATAGTTAAATAGAATGCCCTGTTTGGTGTACAGAACAAACATTTATTTAAAACGGTCGTTGGGAGCATCTAGTCTAAGAAGGTTAAGTGATGCTCCATTTCTCTTCAAATGGTTGGAACTTTAGCATTAATTATAGTCCTAGCCCAATATGGCTTATGGTTATAGCGCCAATACTCGCTCACTGAAAAAAGAAGAATGTTTGAGAATATAAAAACGGGTCTCACCCCGCGTAACTTGATTTCTTGAATTGCAGCAACAACATTGCATTATGTTAATATAAAAATATATAACTTTATTTATGATTAATTGTTTCTAGTTTTCGCCATCTGAATCAATAGATTTTGCTTTTTTGTAAATTTCTTTTAATTTTGGCTTGCCTTTTTCCTTTTTTATTGCTAGCCATTCCCATTCTTCAAAGCTTATATCTTCAAATTTATTCGTGTTTTGTTGTATAATGTCTCTCCATGTAAAGGCTGATCGTCCTCTTTTTCTATTGTTTTTCTTAAAGTAAGCTGCTAGTTTTAGTAGGTGTGTATCATCCATTCTTAAGATGTGGGTCCAATACCGCAATTGAAGGGCTCTTATTTTTTTGTGATTGTTTTACCTCTCAAGAATTCTTTATGATTTATTTTTTTCTCACTCGTACAACTAGATGACTCAGAAAAATCCGTTAATTAGTTCCGCGGAAATTTGTGACAGGATCGCAAAGGAATATGATGTTGCATTAAGTAGCCAAACTATCAGAAGATGACTAAATGAAAGCGATCTAGCGGTTACGTAGCTCAACACCAAACACCACTGGTTTCGAAAAAGACTTTTTTTCGCAAAAAAGGTTTGAAACAAGCTGAACACCTAATGGCGAAATGTATTATGGAGTAACGAATCGAAATTTAATATGTTTGGATCCGATGGAATGGCACGTTTGGTTATCACCTAAGCAACAGCTTATTATGAAGTATACATCAAGACTGTAAAGCACGGAGGAGACAGCATAATGGTATGGGCTGCTTTTTCTTAGTATGGCGTTGAACCTATTGCAAAGAACGATATCAAAATGGACCAACATCTGTATAACATAAAGATGGGAATTTTCGTTTCTCTTTCTTTTCAAACGGTAACATGTGTTAATTATATGACCAAGTAAAAATTAACATGTTTATTGAAATAAAATAAAATAAAGTAGAAGAAATATAATTTAAAAAAAAATCATAAAGAAATAAAATCATATTTTCAAAAAATGAATGTTATTTCTTCCCAAACCCATTATTACGATGAAAACACGTTGCACGTTGTGTAAAACTGAGATAAAATGGAAATGAAATTCCAGCTTTTTCATACACAACCAGTGGGATGTGCTAACTACAAGACCACCACTGTAAGACCGACAAAAACTCACACATTCTTTCATACACACGCATTAACTTACGCATTCACAAAACTGGAAACTACCACCACCTAGTGGTGGTTCGGAACTCCTCCTTCATTATGGAATTATTTGTTTCTATCGCTACAAAGTTTAGTATTATTCTACAGAAAAGTTGCGAAAAAACTTGTTTCAACAAAAACGCACTGAACAAGAACACAATGATTGTGTTATTGAGTTCCCATCTCAATGTGGCATCGAACGACAAAATGTCTGATAGTTGCTATTAGTTTTCTACTCAAGCTACGAACAATATTCTACTGAACAACAACTGGCATGAGCTCACCAAGAAGTCTACTGCAGCCTGGAACTTCAGGTAATAGTTTGTTTCACTCTGCATCATCCAACGAATCAAATCTTTACCTCCTTCTTGCTGCAGAATTCACACATTTTCGTTGCCTAAAATCGCCTTGGCACTCTCAGTTCTGAACTGGTTCTGCTGTCAGCGCCAGCTCCACCATACTGGAGGTTCAGTTTCCAGAAATTCGCAAAACACGTGAACATTTTTCGTCACCCATAAAGTGGTCCGTTGATATGACTGATTGATCGCGATGAAAATGTTCACAACGTATTAACTAGGCACTGGATTATAATATGGGAACTACAAGAATTATCACTTTAAAAATAACAAAAACAAGCGAAAAATCATGACAGTAGAAAAAAAACACGTCAGCTCGTGGCCAAAGCACACTTCGATCCCTCGATACTCACAAAATTGACCCGCCAATCCTCCATTTGTAAGAAAATCATATCTGTTTTTTTTAAAACTTTTCCAAAATTTTCCCCCAAACTTTAAAAATGGGACTAACCAATTCCATGACACCTGTGAGCTTCATCTTTTTTCTGCGTATATTCCTTCATGCTGCTATTTGCCGCTCGCCCCGGTTGCCAAAGCATGAATATTGGAGAAAGGAAAGGAGCTGATTTAATAAATTTATTTGATAAATTTAATTTCAGGCTAGTACAGGGGACAGAACCCCGGTACATACAACCTAGAATGAAACGTAACTGAAACGATATTTTGCTCAGCAATTACAAGAAACCTGATTGCTGTTAGCTGCAAAAGAATAACAAGAATGGATAATGTATTTCTTGGGATAAAGAGCATTCATGAAGGTCAAATATGCAGGTATTCAATCCCCAGTAGCCCATCTACGAATGAAAATATTATTTCCATAATTGTTCCCATGAAGTCCGAATACTCCTGTGAGAATAGACAACACTGCAAATAGGTGCAGCGTAGCCTTTATGAATCCAAGCATAGCTCACAAAAACCTTGAATTATTCAAAAACTCATCATCTCTTTATAATGGACAGTAAATTGAACGAGAAAAATGGAAACCACACACCCAAAGCATGGAACGCTCCATCACAACGAGCCGGAGGGTAATGTAAATTTCGTTTTCATTTTCTAATGAACTTTCTGTGCTTCCGGCACTTTCAAACTGTGGAACTTGCAGCTCATGCAAGCAACTCCCATGTTGCTACCGATTTTAATTTCGTCACTGTTGAAGATTATCTCTATGGGAACAGTTCCACGCCAAATGACGAACCGATCAGGCATGACATTTTGTAGGTTATGTATTGAATCACATCGCAACGTATTTTAATTACTGTTGCGCAAGCTACTATGGTGGAACCATAAATTTAGAATTAGTTTTTCTGCGGTGCTTGAGGAGATGCACTCTCGGCTTCCTTTGAAGCTTACAATTTCCTAACAAATAAACCGTAGTGTGCACTGTGTAGTTTGATAATGATTACTGTATAATTTTCCATTTGAAAAATGAATGACTGACGATTTCAGTACAAATACGAATGATATCGCATCACAACAAAATTAAGATAATTATGTTCATTCGGAGAAGGTCGAGCCATTTTCTCCTGCCATATCACCTGGCTCAATCTTTTGATAAATTATCCCTCTAAACGGAAAACGAAATCTGTTTCCAACGGCCCGAAACTTAACAGTCAACGATGAACATCTTTTCCATGTGAGAATAACCATCACTTTCCTGTTAAAAACAAGATTAAAAGCCTCCCGCCCCAACCCAAGTTGTCATTTTACGAGTATGGTAATACGTCTTAATTCGGTTTCCTCATGTTTGCTTTCTCTTTTTTTGCAGGGATCATCACCACGACGACTCGCATTCACTACCGGGAAGACGTTGCTGCTGCAGGAAACCATAAGATTATCCCTAATTAGCCTCCGGCAGTGCTCAATCTTGTTTGTCGCTGCTGTTCCCCAAGTGGTGGCTTAATTTTCGATCAGGACTGCACTCTTACCGGTGATTCACATCATACCCTGTACCAATGGTGCTATTTTAAACAACAGGAGTTTCAGAAAGAATCGCCCGAGGATACATCTATGCTACAATACATCGAAGCAACGCTAGCCGGATAATTGGGTAATAAATGGAGAAGTAAGTTGTTTCTCTAGGCGGAGAGTGACCCGATTGTTCGCTGAGATTGTTAACATAGATTGAGTTCCAAAAGGATCGGAGCAGATTATTTAATCATGACTAAACGAGATAATGGGATGGGTACTGGGGGCCATAAAAGCAAAAAGGAAATCTAAGCTACTGGACTGGAATGAGTAGAGTTCATGAATGTGAGATTATTGAATATTGTTTTTATTGAGATCAATGTCTGCATTTCAAAATCATTTTTTCCTAAACTGATGAGGAAAAGTATATAATGAAACGATGCACAGTGGACAGTTATGTTTAACGGAGCCGAAATTGCCTTTGGGGCTGTAAATTTCGATATTAAAAAGGGAAACGTTCAACTGAAAAAATCAATACTTAATATAGTTAGGTTCCGTGACCCGGAGCAAATGTTTAAGGACTTATATTTTTATGAATATGCACTATATTGCATTGTATCTTCTGTTTTGCATAGATGTCGTCTGCAAAGAGGCCGCAGGTCTCTTTATATTCGGTCGATTCACTTTGTTTATTTTGCGTCTTTTCTTCTTGTATTAGTCGTTTCATTTCCAAATAATTTTCATCGGGATGCCGTTCAAAGTTTTTATGATGTACCAAGCGCTTCGTAGTCGATTGACTAATTCAATTTGCTGTTAATATTGAGTGGTGGCAAACCGACCACCGAATTTACAAGTTGAGAATTATCGGTTTTCTTTTGAAATTGCAGGAGTGCAGAGGCCTCTCATCGAGTGGTGATGATGAGAAGCAACTTTAGGTTGTATTCATCGGCTGGATTGGCGATATATTGCAACTTGCCGTTGCATGCAGCCGGCAGACGTTGCAGAACCGATCTTCCCGGAGTGGTGATGATGAGTTAAGCAAACTTTCTTATTCGGGCGGCTGTAGTGGGAAGCTGAATATTTGCAAAGTTCCAAGCTGTCATGATTGTCCAGAATTTATCAATTGGACGAAGTTCGGTGAATTTGGACAGGTTGATACCTGGGCAAAAATTGACTCCGTTGTTCGGCACCACACCAAGACGTTACGAGCGTAGTGGCAGGATGCTAGATATGCCAAAACAACCTTAGACTCATCGTAATCTTCTCCAAGGTGGTGATTATCCCAATTAGATTCTCGCCTTTTAAGGAACTCTTTACGTATTAATCGCACCGTTGATCGCGGCCATCCATTTTAACTCAGTTTTGAGTCGTTTTTGACTCACTTCCGTCAATAGAGGAGTCACTCAAATTTCAGTAAATGTAACTGGGATTGACAAGTCGACAAATCAAAAACATTCATCTGATTTGAGTCGATGTTTTTAATTTGTCGACATGTCAATCCCAGTTACATTTACTCAAAATTGAGTGACTCCACTATTGACGAAAGTGATTCAAAAACTACTCAAAACTGAGTTAAAATGGATGGCCGTGTAACCCCACAAACAACCCAACACCAATTGAAGCGTTGCGTATAATGTGTACAATTGTGAATATGAGCAGCAATGCTATGTGGGTCCATAAAAGAACAGTTTTAGTTCAAATTTTTTTTTCCCTCTCCCAATCGTCCCACCGCAAACATGACACACTAATTGTCATTGTAATATCAGCAATCTTTGGTCCATAGACAGTTTTAGTTGTTCTATTAAGTGTTTCTCGCACTTAAAATATTCTAAAAATTCCAATAGTGTGCTTAAATGGGAGTGCTCAATAGGAATTCGTAAATACACGTAGCATATGGAATATAAGCTAGTAGGAGCAAAATGTATGAGGTTATTTGAAGGTATTGGAAAATTCAGAAGACCTGGAAAAATTCATGAAATAAGCCTTAGAATTTTCCAATACTTATAAAAGCATCTTTTGAATACATTTGCTCTTGTGACATGAAAGCCTTCGGATCATCGCGGGGCCTTCCTGATGATCCTAAACTTCCGTGAACGTGACCAATTTATGAAACTATTCTAAGAACTATGCAGTTATTTTTTTTCTAAAGTACTAAAGTGTCGTTCGTATAAATTTGCTTTTGTGCTCTGAACTTGCTATGTTTTGAAACAACAACGTTTTTCAGGTAATAAATTGTATTACAGCCTAGGACCCCGTAGCGTAGATAATTTGCCGAACCGTATGTCAAGGGTTCGAGAGTCAGAAATTCGTTCGACTGTCCTGGAGCATAAGTGGATCATTGTGCTTGCCACATATTAAACTTTCTGCTCTGAAAAGGCAAAGAAAGTCCTCAATGAAGAACTTTTGGATGTGCTTCAAAAAAGATTAATTTGAGCGACAGGCAAAGCATCATAGGGCGAATAAAAGCCAGCAGGAAAAAAGGTATTACTACATGACATAGAATGTGTGTTTTAGTGTCGTTTTAGTTTAGGAGTTAAGTACATCAAGGATCTTCACTGAACTACATTTGCATTTGTAGCTTGAAAATTAACCCAAATAATCCGGGACAACAGTAATAGTGATCACATCAGGGAGCTACTATTATGGAAGCTTCCATTGATTGATTTGTAACCAAAAAAGAATTCTTTCAGGCCAAAGTGGCTGTACAACCTGAAACAACCGTACAATTTTTATTTCATTTAATGGATCCTAAAGTTGGGTGGTCTTGTGTTTATTTTAAGCAACTGATTAAAAATAACTGTAATCTATTAAAATACTTCCAGAACTCTTACTTTCAAAAATAATTACATTGTTTTATGCATTGGGACTTATGTTTCAAGATTCTTTTACCAGTGCTCAAAACATTCGGCACAATGGTTATCTTATAAAACTTGAGTTCGATCTTCATATAAGTAAACCGAAGTTCATTCAGAATAAACTGAGCAATGTGATCGGATTATGAACCCTAGGCCTTGTAAAGTATTTCTGTCAGATCTGGGATATACTCAAACCAAACTATTTCCTAAAACTGTTTCAGAAGTTATACAGTGTTTTAAAAAAAATCAATTTATGACATCTTAACATGATTTTCTGAATATTGTTCATAATTGACTGGTGTGGGTTTTTTAAAATAGAAAATCACTTGAACGATTAAAAACCCAATAAACACGTGATCGATATCAGATATGGATACCACGTTAATTACTTTAGTATTGAATAGAATTTCAATTAGAGGTGTGCAATCCGCTCATGAACTGAGCTAAAGAACTAGTTCACCGAGATGAACGAGTGAGCTGATGCTCTTTTTTTACCCGCTCACCCCACAAAACAAAACTTATATCTCAGCGGGAGCATGAACTGGAGCAATAACGGGAGCTGTTTCTGTTTGCAAATTGCAAATTGATAAGCGGCCGAGAGCGTGAACGGCAGCATCTATTTGATGGCTGGCCGTGTGTGTCATGTGATAGGGGAGCTAGAACTATTTAACTGAGCGAGAGTGCCAATTAATATGTGAGTACCGCGCTACTGAGCGACTGCTAAAGCGACACGCCCTCACCATTTCACTCAATTTTGAGTCGTTTTTGACTCACTTTCGTCAAAAGTGGAGTTACTCAAATTTGGCAAACATTGTTGTGATTAACAAATCGACAAATTAACAACATCGGCTTGCATCGAATGAATATTAAAGATTTGTCGACTGGTCGATCACAACAAATTTCAATTTTGGTTGGTACTTTTAGTTATCAATTATTCTCATGGAATGCTTAAACTGGGAAAATAAAATCAAATCCTTTTAAGCTAAAACAGGATGTTCCGACGAGATGGAACTCCACGTTCGATATGTTAGAACGTTTGTTATTGAACAAATATGCTGTAGTTTTCTACTTTAGCCTTATTGGATTCACCCCGCTGCACTTTGGATAGCAAGGATTGGGATGCAATTGAGTGGAGTACAAAGATTATAGGCCTTTTCAATGAGGTTACGATAGAAAATTCTTAAGAAAAATCTAAAACCTTATCGATTGAACTGTTCGTTCATGCCAGCTTTCTAGATCCGCGATTAAAGAAGCAAGGTTTTGCGAATGAACAATTCAGGAGAAATAGTTCACTTCAATGAGCGGAACTGTCTGGAGCCGCTCACTATATGTAGTGGGCCATTTTGCCCACCTCTAGTTTCAATGTGTTAGAAAGAAAATAAAAGCCGTAGAGCTCAAGAGGTGGATGATTTCTTACAATACACTAAGGTTACATTTTTACTATGAAACCGCGTAAAAAAAAGACTAAATAGACTTGATCAACCCGCATGCATAAACATTTTCAATTGCTTCGATTTTGTTTGCATGCAATGGTCAATATACAGTTTTTTTTTTAATTTTAGTATTTACACCAAAAATTGTGAATTTTTTTAAAAGCTGCTATATTATTACTTTTGGCCCAATACGAAAAATGTGATTCAAATTAGGTCGATAAGCTGTTCTGTTCTGGAGTTATCGCCAAAAACAAACCGCGTAAAAAAAAAACTGTATAAAAAAAGACCTTAGCGTATATTATTTATCGTTCACTCGTTCACAAATTGAGTGATACATGTTAAATGGTGAATGAATTTGAAAGCTATCGATTTTGGAATTATTTTAGTTTCCATAATTGTCCTCAAATAAATAAGAAAGCTCTAAGATCTTCTCCATGGTTTGGCCTATTCTTACGTTCATTCTGAATCATTCTTGGCACTCAGTGGCCATGGTGGTCAAATGTTGAGTTCCAGGTACTAATGAATTCAAAGGACGTATTTATTATTCCAATCGAAAAAAAAATACAGAAGGGGCAGCCCCACGGGAACTAATGACGAACTAATGACGTAGAACTACTGTTCAAATATGGTTTATATAAACCCTTTTTAGGCCTTCAATTACAAAACGGGTAATTCTATTGGGGTTTAAATCGGAAGAGACAACCATTTGATTGATCCAATTAATCTTAAGACCCCAGAGGCAGCAGATGGTTGTATGGTGCGTATATTAACTGTAAATCCGTTCGTCTTGAAATTTCAAAATGATAATGAGGTTTAGTATTGACCCCAGGTTTTCTGACAATTTATAGCCTAATTTCATAAATTACCCATTGTTGGGGTTTTGCCTTGATCACCAAAAGGCTATCGGATGGCGCTCAGGGTAATTTTTACAGGTCACTGGTTCAAATGTATACAAATGTCACTTTTAAAAGTTACTTTGAGAAAACCAATGGTTTCTAGGACTAATTTCGTAAATTGCTTACTTTTGTGGTTATTCCGGATTCGTAAAAAAGATAAGGTCTTTCTGATGTCCATCCCACCATTAAGATGTTCATTAATCTGCTAATCAATTTTCCAAGTGACATCATTTTGTTATTTTATCAAGTTTATCATCAAGTCACATTGATCCCTGTGAATGGTGGTACTGGTGCACTAATGAAACCGCGATATAGGATTCTCGACTTCACGAACTGTAAACTAAGCTGTTTAGCTGTGTATTCTCAAGTGCTCTATTCGTCGTGAAAATTAGTTCTAACAACGCATTGCATCGCAACGATGGCAACGCAACGATTGATACGCATAATTTGCATCGCCAAGTTCCCATCGCCCATTATGGCCCAGAAGAATGTGGAAAGAAACGGAATGGCAACGACAAGTTTGGCAGAGGTTGCAAATGACTTCGATATGACCAATTAGAATCGGCTTGGATCAAAAGACTGTATTCGATGAAATTTGGACACACAAAATAGGTCACCAAAAATTTTCCATGAGCCCGATTCTTTTCAAACTTTCTGGAAATAAAGTACTACTAAATGGTTAAGATTTGACATCATTGGTTTATTGAACCTCTTCTACCAACCCAAATGCCCGCACCCCTTTCATCAAATTTTGGGCAATGATAGGACTGACTTGCTTACTTACTTTTAACCACACTTTCTTTAGTTCAAGTTCATTTTCTATCAGTTTTGGAGTTTTAACGAGCTTTGCCTTCATGATTGCCCAAAATTTTTCAATTGGGCGAAGTTCCGGATTGTTTGGAGGGTTGACGTCTTTTGGTACAAAAACTACATTATTATCTTTGTACCAGTCTAAGACATACGTGGCATAGTGGCAAGATGCCAAATCCGGCCAAAACAGTGTCGGGCCATCGTGAGATCTCAAGAAGGGCAGAAGTCGTTTTTGGAGGCATTCGTCCTTGTAGATTTGTCCGTTGATGGTCCCAGAGGTGATGAAGGGCTGACTCATTTTGCCACATCCGCAGATCGCTTGCCAGACAAGGAATTTTTTGGCGAATTTCGACAGTTTCTTCTTCCGTACACTCTCCGGAACGGCCAACTTAGAGGTGGCGACGTAGTGTTCCTGTCCTGGCATTTGTTTGGTGTCGGCTTTAATGTAGGTCTCATCGTCCATCACAATGCAGAACGGTTTTGTGAGCCACTCCCTGTACAGTTTTTTGCACGAGTTTTTTCCACCGAGTTCTGTTTATCGATCCGGTTCGGTGTCTTCTGGACCTAGAACACATGTAATCCAGAACGTTTTATTGTTTTCTGCACAAAACAAACTGAAACTTTCGCCTTTTTCGCAACATCCCTGATTGAAATGTTGGGATAACGCTTAAATTGGTTCAATACCATCCTGGCCTTCTCCGGATTTGATGTACCACGTTTTTTGCCACTACCATTTTTCCGCTTGGTTGTCTTACGGTCCTTGAACGTTTTGATCACATGAGATACGGTTGAATGTGCGATTCCGAGCTGTTTTCCGATCCATCGATGAGAAGCGTTTGGGTTTTCGAAGTGAGTGCCCAAAATTTGTTGGCGCACTATTTCTCCATTCGAAGCCATCACTGAAATCACTCGACCGATTTTCACGAAACTCATTACACAATTGACAAAACACAATGAAATACATTCAGTGAAAATTTCAATAATTTTTACCCACACGCTAAAAAGTTACGAACAATTGCGTGTGTCCAAATTTCATCGAATACAGTCTTTAGTCAATGTAAACTACTGATCCCAATACATAAAAAACGTGTCTGCTGTGCATCGTCGAACCAATATACAATATATCTTTCCCAAACCGAATGCTTTATTATGAGGTTAGGTCCTCAATATTGTGAAAATAATAATGTTCACAACTCCCAGGAAGAAATTGTTTTCATTGGATTTATTATGCCATTATAAATTTGTCCAGTCCATCCAGTACCCAACCGTTATCCAAAAGAGAGAAAAAAAAATCATCACCCAAGCTCTTACTTTACCAGTCAGTCATCCAAAAAATAACGCTTTATGACATTGTAAATAAACCATTCTTCCAATGCCCTTGTCCCACTCATTCCCTTCCATTAATCCCCCCAGGACCACTTTATCTACAGAAATTTGCAAAAAACTCGACTGTGACCTACCTTACATATTTTTACCCTTCGCGCACCGGGCCCAGAACTGGCACGGCACACGGTACGCACATAAAGTGATGATAAATTAGGCTTTTAGGCTGAGTCTTCAGACTTCGCACTGTAAAGAAACAGTATGTCATGAAGAAAGAGTGAACGAAATATAAACGACAATTTCCCAGTCCAGAAGAGAACGCCTTCCGTCGGACCGAAGAGCATAGGAAGAAAATTTACATCGAACTAGATGTACTCTAAAATTACTTGAAACAAAAAAAAGTGAAACGTGTATGGAGTACATGAAATGAAAGAAAATACACAAAACAAGGAAAACAAATCGGAGAACATCTTGTAGATAGATAGGCTATATTTGTTTATATCAATTGTAATACAGGCTAGCAGTAGGTAAGTGTAGTGGAACTTTTTCTATATTTTTTAACACAGATTCACACATTTGTTACACTATTTATCTTCCGACGATATAGAGATTTTCAATGAGCTCTTGAACAGAGAATAAAAGTTGATTATAGCGAATTGCATCCTAGAAAATAGTAAATGTTAGTCAAACAAAATAATTCTGTTACGGTAGAGTTAAGAGCTTTTATCACATAAAATATATTGTTTGTAGCACGACGGTTGTAGAAATGCGAATCTGACGACATTGAGCCCCGTAATTTTCCGAACTTTCCGCACAGTTTTATGAGATGGTTATGGATATAATTTTAAAGCACAAACCCAAATGTTACGTCATCTTATGTTACTAGCTGTCATTTTGTTCACGGACGAGGAGCTATTCACTATCGATAAAGCAACTAAAGTTCCTGATAACTTCAAATTCACGTTCTTGCCTAATCATCCAACAGGTGTGATAGTATTCGGTCTAGTTGTTTAATTGTACTTACAAACTTATTTCTTTTTTCCTACCCTAAGAATGGCATATGGCCAACGTAAAGATTTCCATCATGGATGGTGCTCGCTTAAGCCTCGACCTGGGCCCAGGTGAGATTCCTATCGACTTCCTTCATTTCCTTGTTGTAGCTCCGACGCAACAAGCCCCTTGGTCTACCTCTGCTACGATATCCTGCTGTGTTCCAATACAGCGCTTGCTAGTAGATTTCATCAACGCCCCCTTTGCAGTATGTGGCTGACCCACCTTCACATTCGTTTTTGAATTTCTGTTGATATTGGTTGCTGTTGACATCGACGATGGAGCACAGCGTCAGGGATTTATAGTTGTGAGGCCACTAGACAAGAATTATATGCAAGCATCGGTTGGTGGAGGCCTGCAGCTTCTGGTGCCTCGTTGTTCAAAGCACTCTACCTACATCCTGTTTTATTAAATATGATGCTGATGGGCATCATCCCTGCTAAGACGCAGACCACGTCGCGTGACACAGTACGGTATTTGCTGATTGCTCTTAGGCACATTAGGCACATGCGTACTTTTGAGCTTGCTTAGGTAGATCTTAGTACTCAAGACGGTGGCCCATGCCGGTCCGCCATACCTCAGTATGGAGAGAGCGATGCTCGCCAGGAGCTTTCGATTGGTCTCTTGTACCGATGAGCTATTCGACATCTTGCGCGATAATACCGATATAGACATAGAGGCTTCCTTGCAGGCGTGATTGACGTGGCTGATAAAGCACAGCTTCTCGTCGATCATAACCCCCAAGTAATTCAGGGACCACTATGAGGTGATGGTGCATTTACCTGCACTAATCGTCGCCCTTTGCTCCGATTTTCTGTTATTTTTCCACAGTAATCTCCGTTTTGTGATGGGCTAACTCCAGCCTCTTGGAGCGCATCCATCCTTCGCCTATGTCAATGGAGTGTGTGGCCGTTAACTCTACCTCTTCTATGGACTCTCCATAGACTTCTATGGTGATGTTGTCCACGAAGCTGATAATATTTACCCCGTTAGGGAACTTCAAACTGAACACTTTGCAAACATCGTGTTTCAGAGCGTCGGACCCAGGATTGAACCTTGTGGAACTCCTGCTGTAACTTGAACACGTTCCTGTTATATACCAGTACCAGATTCTGGAAGTAGTTGCCCAGAATCCTGTAAATGTACATAGAAACACAGAGACGCTGGAGCGAGTTGGCAATAGCCTCCAAACTGGCGCTATTGAACGGGCTTCTCACATCCAGGGTGACTGCTGCACAGCATCGAACTCTCCGCCTTTTTCATTGGATTGGCACTTGGTGACGGATATGATGGCATCCACCGTTGACTTACCTTTACAAAAGCCTAGCTGTTAGTTGTTCCATGATTTTGGAAAGAGAGAGTGAGGTGGTTGTCACCGGTAGCAGGCACTGTGGAGAGGACAACTTCCGGCGATTCCTTTGACTCTCCTCTGTGTGGTTTTAGAACCGGTTAAAAAGGCTGGTATCCTTCAAGATGAGGAACACCGCCGCGATTAATGATAAATCGTCTCTCAGAGTGCTTTCTGAGATCGCATACTGTCTTCTTGGGCCTTCGTACTGTGGGCAGTGGCAAAGGACTTGTTCCATGGATTGATGCATACGGGATACTAAGCACATGATCTTTACTTCCCCGACACCACCCATGATGTAGGCAAAGTCCACGTATCCGGTCCTCAGTCTTGACAGCTTCTGCTGTTCCCGGTGATCCATGTGGTACTCGAACTTGATAATTTCTCATTGAATCCTTCTCAAGAAGAATTCCCTAGTCCCTCATTGCCCAGAGTACTGCCATTCTTCGGCCTATTTGTTTTTTATATCCTAGGTTACCCACGATTTCATGTTAGGACGTGGGACTAAATTTGTTTAAAGTGCCTGTCGTCTTCCGGAAGCTGCCAGGTGGTCAGCTTCTTCATTTTTTGGTATTCCGGAATGACCTGGAATCCATAGGATCGTTATATTCGGTAGTGCCTTCCACTGAATCTTTTGGATTAAAGAGATGTCTTGATTGTGAGGTAGGTGGAGGCAGCACTTCAATGTACATCTGAACGGAAGAGGACCAAGACAGCGAAGGAAGTGCCGTCAGCGATGCAGAAAGTGACTGATGCCACCTCCGACGATATGTTAAGTAAAGGATGCCATCAAGCAGTTGAGGAGCAACAAATCGGTTAGAGGAGTTGGCATCGGAATAGAACTTATCAGAACTATCACCACTAGCAAATAGATTCGTGGGAAGTTATCAGGCTGATTCCATCGAAGGACACATATGTTACAGTTAACCAGAAAGAACTATCGAAGATCATGGGTGAGAACGGCTTTCCGGAGACCCGACTAATCAAGGCTACGAAGGATGGAAACCAGTGCTATGTGAGGCTACCGGATAGATCATCGGGTTCATTCGAACCCCGCAGTGGGCCTTGTCGAAGTGATGGAATCTCATGCCTGCTGTGAAACATTGCTCTTGAAGGTGTTATGAGATGAACGGCGTTCAACGTACGGGGCACGATTCACAACAGATCTAGTCAATTTATCGAATTTGTCGATGATGTAGACATTGTCGGAAACATATTTTAGGCGATGGCTGAGCATTAAACCAGACTAAAGCGTTAAGCAGCGTAGATTGGGTTGAAGATAAATACGTCCAAAACGAAGTACATACTGTCATGCGGAACGGAACACGACAAAGCCCTACTGGGAAGCAGTGTAGCGATCGACGGCGATGAGTTCGAGGTAGTCAACTAATTTGCCTATCTCAGCTCACTGGTTACTGCGGACAATGATAACAGCCGTGGGATCGGGAGGATTATTGTCAGTGAAAGTCGTGACTTCTACGGGCTCCACAAGCAACTGCGGTCAAGCAGACTTAGCTCCCGTACGAAGCGTACGTTGAAGCTCCCGTACGTTTCCTGGACAAAACGATAATAAGACCGATTATCTCTACGGGCATGGGACGTGGACAATGCATAAACAGGATTTGCGAGCACTTTTTGAGCGCAGAGCTTTAAGAACCATCTTTGGCGGAGTGCAGGAGACCGCAGTCTGAAGACGGAGGATGGACCATGGCAAAAGATGACGAGTGGCGCAACGACCAAGATGGTTAGACCAAGTGTAGAAAGATCTAGAGAGTACAAAGTGCCCACAGGATTGGAAGGAAGCAGCCATGTAGAAATTGTAGAAACATCAAAAGTAAATACTTTGAAATTGCTTCCTTTAGCCAACTTTTTTTTTTTTTTTTTTTAATATGTTGCCACAATCTCACTCGATCTCACCAGCTTCATATTTCAGGATTTCTTTTCAGCTGTGTAACGCAATATATTTTCCAAAAATTCAAACATGACCGGCCAAGAAAACGTCTTCTTGCTTTCCGCTGAAATCCGAAGCGTTTCTGGTCTATTGTCAATTCTAAGTGAAGCAAAGTCGATTAATCATTGTAATTCTCCCTTGGTGAGCAAATTGCAAAACTCTGAATTTGATAAATGCCACTCTTTTACGTTTTAAAACTTCGTTTATTGGTTTAAGTTGTGTCCAAAACTTATGTAACTCTCGAAAACCGTAGTTTGAAAATAAATAGATATGTTTTCTGTTAACTTGATTAACTTTCAAGCTGAAGGGTAACGCACAAATTGGGTTTGGGACAAATTAATTCTTTTTTTTTTCAGATTTTCATCTTCCGAATCTTCCGTATCTTACTAAAGGGGGAAAAGGGGTTGAAAAAATCTGAAAAAACATCTTACGTTATTAATGTATGGCCCCTAACAGACTTATACTTAAGTTTTAAGTCTACGGACTCAGATTCAATCAACCGATGTTGTTGTCTGTTGGACCCCGAAAATGCTCATATTCCTCCCGTGATGAGCGATTCGGAACGAAGTTCTATTCTGCTAATGAAAAATTGACCCACTTTTTTCGTCCGTGGCACATAACTTTCCCTTACCGAATAGGACTCCAGCGCATAGCAGTGCAACGATGGTTTGATTCCCCATTTTTTTCCCCGAAAAACTTCTCCGCGGTTAAATTTTACACTCGACCAGGTTTCTATTACCAGTTTCAAAGGGAGACTTCATCCCATCGAACATACCAAAGGGCCATACCACACAAAAAAGTGGCCAACACGCAAACTGTGAAAAAGTGCTCTTCTAGTCACGATAATGGTCGAAAAGCGCATCATGTGGCAGCCAAAGAGAAATACATCGGATTCCAAAAAAAAAAACTTTGCTCTAGGTATCTCTCACAAACTGCAATGGTGAATGAACTTGAAGCACGTTCCATCGTCTGCATGGTAAAAACCGCCATTGGATGTACTAGCATCATAGATCTCAATAGATGTCGCAAGAGAAGCTCGTTAACAGTTTATTATGATAGGTAAATATTAAGCTTTATTTTCGAATTTCGGATTTATTCGTGCGCAATCCGTGAGGATTAGAAATCTAGAAAACTGTGAAACTTTGGAAAATTTGATAATCAGATTCGCATTTTACAACACTAGCATAGATCATAGAAAAAAATAACACGTAGCAAATAATCAATCAATCAATAAAGAAAATCCGAATAAAACACAGCCAATCGCCCAACGCTATGTGCAGAATAAATTCCGCATGCTCCACCGCAGTTAGTAATTAAAATCCCACTTTGCACAACGGGAACCATGTGAAACCGCATGGAAATGTGTGAAAAGCGGTACACCGGCAAACAATGAGAAAAAATCATTGAGAATCACGATGAGAAGTATCCAATTTGCAGTACAATTATGTGGTGTTTTTTTTTTTACAATTTCATTCGAAACCGAATTCGATGAAAGAAACAGCACCGCAAAGTGTGGTGACAAATTATGTGAGTCCGCATGAAATGGCATATAAAATAACCATATAATAAAAAGAAGCAGGGAAATAGGACGTCAGTAACGATTTTATTTACATTGATGATTTCAAGCAAACAAAGTTACACAATTGTGCATGAAATAAACGAGTAGAACCGATCCGTCGACTGAGCGTTATTAATTAATGCGTGCGGGAGGGAAGATTAACAATCATTCAATTGCTGCGCCAACCGATTCTGGCAGGAAAATAATGATGCGCTGATTTAAACCATGAAACGTAAACATCCCCATTTCATTATTAGCTCAAATATAATCTAGCCAACAAATAGTGAGCCCAAAGGAGCGATAATTGTTACGATAACCAGGAGTAATTAATTGAAACCGTAATGCTAATATTGTGAAACCTAACAATGAAACAGCAACCGTATCACTCGAACAAAAACGAACCAACAGCAAATATGAATCATGATAATTCAGATTATATCACATGGAATAACTTTGTGTAAAAATTACTCCCGGGCTGTGAACATAGAAGGAAAAAAATCAGCAAGAGCGGCAAATACCATTTTGTATTAAATTGATAAACGCGTACCACTCGGACGGCAGAAAATTTGTATTTAAAAGAGAATTCAATCGCGCGACAGAATCGAAACTACCAAGTAGGCATGTTTGTAAGAATGGTTGTTATTATATGGATGAAATAAATTTGGCTTTATTTATATTTGATGTATGACAGTTTACTCCGAAAGCATTTCCCTTGATATTTAGATCAGTTAAAATATGTTTAGAGAGAACAAAAACGGGGATCATTTCCCTTTTGACTCCACTTGAGATTTGTAACCCATAACAGATGTACATTTCAGCTGCAATGTGCAATTTAAGGTGCAGTGATGCACAGCAAGCAAGATAGAGCGAGATCTTGGAAGTGTGTGAGACTCGAAGAATTGAAGACAAGCAGCCCTTAACTGAGTTTCGTGGCGTATTGTAACGCATGGGCGGTCCTCTGGGACGTTGAACCAGCACAAGAGAGTAAGTAAATGCAATTTTCAAGAAAAGTCACTATTGAATACCCCCATACTCATTGTTTAGACGTGGAGTGCAATGGAGATCAATATCCAATCAATCTTCAAAATTTAAACTAACACACACACATACACACAGAAAAAAAAAACTATAGAGCCCCTACAATAGCTCCTACTCTTTGTCTGAACCATTTACCTTCCGCCTACCTTTTCCCATGATAAAAATCATCAATTTCGGACAAATGCCTGGTTCATTTGTCCCAGTTGAGTATTCGACGCATATTTGTCCCACTAGAACCAAAATTGCTCCCAGCGGGACAATTATTCGTCCATATTTCCGGTGGGAAAATTTCACTCATCGTATTTACGATTTTTCTAGAATTAACAACACCTATTTGAATTATACAGGGTAGGCCCAAATAAGTGACGCAGTATTTTGTTTCAGTGTAGAATTCTTCTAGCCATCGCAAGAGGCATCTGGTTGCCAGCATATTAAAGAGGGACTGATTAATATGTAAACAAACTAGTGTTCGCTAGATTTATTCGACAGGAAGTGCCTAAGAAAATTATCAATATCAAAAGATAACGGATTTTGCAGTTGCATTTGGTGGGAAAGCGTCCCAACCAGACACTGGCCGAGACCCGGAAGGAAGGAATATGCCGCACATTAATCGACCGGACGTTGAGAAGATGGAGAACGAGGGGAACCATCGATCCAAAGAAAAAACCAGGTCGTCCTCGCTGTGTACGTACCAAACGGCTTGTAAAGGTGGTGCGTGAGCGAATTCGCCGAAATCCTTGTCGTTCTTCATATAAACTGGCTCAGGATATGAAGGTGTCCAGGAAAACTTTCAGATCAGTTCTCAAAGAGGATTTGAGATTGATGCCGTACAAGAAAAGAAAAATTCATGGACTTTCGAAAGCCAACAAGAAGAACAGAGTCATTCGTTGTTGCGATTTGCTACATCGGCACGGTGATTCCATGATTGTGTTTTCGGATGAAAAAAATTTCGTATTGCAGCAAAGCTTTAACGCTCAAAAATACAGGGTCTATGCAGCGAGTATTCAGGATATCCCTTCTTCAATTCGTGCAGTTAAACGCTTCCAAAATCATACTTCGGTCATGGTTTCGAGAGCGATTTCTGCGGAGGGTCGTCTACCAATGCTTTTCATTGATAAGGGTGTACAAATCAACGCAGCATAACGTTTGCATTAAAAAAATCGTCGGATGGTCGGATTGTGATAAAGACAGCTAAGACAGATAATAGCTTTTGATAAATTTCCCATGGAAGTTAATTATTTAAGGTTACTTGCAAAAAAATTCTATGCCCTTGCAGGCGGCCTTCTGGCAGTTAACCGGAACATTCGCCATGGCGAGCACAAACATGCGCGTTTTTGAGTTCTTTCTTATTTATTTATCCTGTATTATTTATATATTCCGCCTAAATTTTCGCGACAAATTGTTGGAGTAGAGCTTACGCTTCAGGTTGGCCCAGAAATTCTCGATGGGACGCAGCAAGGGGACGTTGGGCGGGTTCACAGACTTGGTTACCATATCGATATTCAGCCGCTCGAATTCCTCCAACGATCGCTTCGAGTAGTGGGCCGACGCCAGATCCGGCCAGAACACCGCTTCTTTGCCCTTATGGTATTTCTTGATGAACGACGCAACTTCCGGCAGGCATTTCGTACTATAAATTTCCCCGTTCGCGCCCAGTCTGGAGCGAACGAAGAGTGGCTTTGACTTGGTGTGTGAAATGAACTTTACTTCGGAGCTCACTTCCTTCGTGGGGGAAGTAAAAAAAGTGCCCTGCCAGTCGTTGCCATCCAGGGTGAGATAGGTCTCGTCGTCCATCACCACCGCCACGTCGCGATCCGCCGGGAAAATTGAGTTGACCATCTTATTCAGACGCTGCCGCTGCGTCATTGCCTGCAGCTCCGAAACCAGTGTACGCGACTTCCGCTTTCTGACATGTATGTTTATGTTCGCCATGTACTTTTTCACTGTTTGGTTGAACCGACCTCCCGGCCAAGCGCGTACCATTTCAAACTGAGGTTTTACTAGGTACCCTTCAGTACCCAACGCTGAAAATCTCAGGAATACTAGTTCATAAGATAATCTTTTAAATACAATCTGTTTCAGACCCCACCAGGACCCACCCACCATTTTTAAGGCGGTTGATTATGACGTCATACAGACACTTGAATCACCATATATCAAAATGTGTCGATAATATGATGACAAAAGAGTGAAAATGTTTTTGACCGTCTTTTTTCAGAATTGTGCCACTGTGAAGCGCACGCAGCGATGTAGCTACTTTTCCCTCGGTCTTCCTCTTCAGCATCCTTTGGCGCTCAGGGTCGTCGGCCGCTTGGAACCGGGCTTCTTTCGATGCTGTGATTGTTGTCTAATAGTGCCAAGAAGTTGTAGATGCCGGAACGGGTGTATCCGGCGTCCACAAAGTTACGCACGATGTCCGTTTTCGACGCGGCGGGGTGTCGTTCTTTGAACGCGCACACTTTTGAACGAAGTTGCTTCACTGTTTTTGCCATCACGGTTAGAGTTCGACTGATAGAGCTGTCAAATTTTGTCTGCTTACTCATGGGTTACTATGATTGATGCTGCATGGGTAGTTTCGTCAGTGCGGGTGAAGGAACGTACTGTTCAACTTCACCCGGTTTCAAGCTGCGACCCAGGCTGGACCTCCGTATCTCATTATCGATGATGATACACTAGCCAGTAGACGCTTCTTATTACTACTAGGTCCGTAGCTATTTGGCATGATTCTGGCTAGCGCATTGATGGCCTTTGCCGCCTTCCCATAGGCATAATCTACATAGCTGTTGAAGTTTAGCCGGTCATCGATCATCACACCCAGATACTTCTGCACGCGCTCCGAGACTATGGCATTCTCTCCGATAGCAATTTATGCTCGCTGCAGTTGCTGCCCAACTGCAACTGTGTATTGTGGTGGGCTATCTGCAGCTTCGACGCCTGCAACCAGTTTTCAATTTTGCCGATTGCTTCGGACATCGGCATTTCCACTTCTTCCAGTGTTTCGCCTGTCATTGACAATACGATGTCGTCCACAAAGCCAACGATCACTACGTTTCTGGGAAACGTCAGCGTCAGTACTCCGTTGTACATCCCGTTCCAAAGTGTTGGGTTAAGAATGGAACCTTGTGGAACTCCTACCGTGGTGTTCGACGATTTCCGCTACACGGAGGTCTCGTAGATCAGCACCCGGTTTTAAAATTCAGAATTCTTCACAGGTAATCAGGGACCCTCATCCTGTGCAGTGATTCGGCAGTAGCTGGCGCTATTGAAGGCATTCTTAACGTAAATCGTTACAACAGCACAATATCGATCGCCTCTCCGCATCTGTTTGGGCTTCAAACTGTCTCGACTGTCTCGACTGTCTCGACCACTTTCCAAATGGCACCCACCGTAGACTTCCCTATCCGAAAACTGAACTGCATCCTCGATAGCCCGAGCTTGCTCTCGGTAAATTTCATCAGCCTGTTGAGGATGATGTTCTCCAACGGGCATAAAGGCCACCACGGTGGGGTCTCCCCAGGGGGTTTCCCAGAAGCGCCTGTATATATATATAAGTTAAGCATAGCTTGCCTCCAGCGTCAACGGATGTAGAGTCGCCTGCTTCACCGAGACCGACCATCAGCACCCAGACAGCAGAGTCAGCAACACCCAAGCTGGACACCGTCGGGAATGCGGAGACATCAAATATCACCACGCTGGACAACGTGACCGGAGTGACATCGTTGCTAGGTGCAAGACTAGCAGTTTTAGGGAAGAAGGCAGGGCAGTTAGGCCTTTGATATAATGAATAAAGACAGTTCGAGTTAAACAGTCGTCGCGAGTAGTAGTCTAGTTTTTTTAAAAAGTTATCACAGCCGAATGTGATTGTAATT